>BLKR01005898.1:0-69991 GCA_011170035.1 Teleogryllus occipitalis
GGGGCAGGGCGGGGGGCAGGGCGGGGGGCAGGGCGGGGGGCAGGGCGGGGGGCAGGGCGGGGGGCAGGGCGGGGTTAGTGCGGAGGGCGAGGCGGGGGGCAAGGAGGGTCGGGGAGGGGTCGCGGAGGGGTCGGGGCGGAGCGGGGGGAGCGGTGTGGGGTTCATAAGCGGAGCGACGCGGGAGGCGTGAGAGAGCAGCGGGCGTAGCCTCGCAGCATGTGACGATGGAAGCGACCCTGGTGGCGGAGACAGCAAATAAATGACGGCGGTTGCTTTGGAGGAAGGAGAGTTCTCACATATTTTTCTTCTTTTGAACTTAATTACCAAAAAAATATTTGCCTTGATATTTGAGGGAATATCTACAATTTTGAATTGATAGCTACGAGGAAAACTTCGACAGAGTTTTAAACTAGACTCGCGGAAACGATGGAAACCGCCTTCAGGAGGAACTCTGAGCGTTCCTTCCTCTTGTGTAGTAATCGTGCGTATCGTATAGCGCTCCAGAAGATAAAATGTTTTTAATGTAATCCTACGGCTTCGAAGAAGAAGCTCCACCCTTAAACTGACATCTGGAGATCGATTGTTCAACTTCATCAACGAATTGTTGGTTGTGTCTTTTTGCCCAGACAAGAGTCACGACACACTCCGGTAAGGTGCAAGAGCTGGTGCTGACGAAAGCCAGATTGAAGAGGCAATCAACTCCCTCCCTCTCTCTCCCTCTCTCTCTCTCTCTTTCTCTATGTATCTATCTATCTCTATCTATCTATCTATCTCTATCTCTATATCTATCTATCTATCTCTAATCCTACTGCAAGTCGATTCACGTCATCTAATTTGTGTACGTTTAATTAAAATCGGCATCTTTCTTCCTCTGAAGAAACGTGCCAGAGCCACCACTGTGCGATAGTGAAAGGTTGAGCTCTCCAAGTGCCGGATGTAAGTGCGTGCCTGCGCAATGCCTGCGTGTACACGCAATGGCCGTGTATGCATATTCAATTGCAGTGAAAGTAAAAGACGCGTAGGAATTTACAAGGAAGCAGTTTGGAGGAGATAACAGCTGAAGAAAGTTGTAAAAATAGTGACACTAAAGCAGAAATATGCTGAGGAGATGTGAAGACTGAGGTTGGGGGCTCACTGAAACTCACTGAAACCAAAGAGCCAGAGGAACATTCGAAGGGGGGGGGGGAAACCAAAGAAACGACAGGGGAAGTTTTGGTAAGGACGTAGAAAAATGAGGAGGCACGATGAAAGGTGGCAGCGTATGTCAGTATCAACGGGCGCGGGGCGGAGGATGAGACCGGGGCAAGTGGCAGGGAGAGCGGGGGAGGAGCGAGTGGGTACGCGTGGGTGACGAAGTTCTGTGGGGCCTTGGGGTGAGTTGCAGGAGGGGACGAGCAGGGAGATGGACATGGACAAAAACAGGACGGAGGGAAACGCAGGAGACTCGACGAGTCTGGTGGGTTTTGATTGATTGATTAGTGATTCAGGGTGCGTCAACTGCTCGTGTCATTAGTCCAGTAAGTGTAGTGCATGTTTTCCCTCGGGAGATGGCAGTGATCTTCCCTCGCTGGATGGTGGGAAGATCCGGCGCCGAAATTCCGTCGGCTTGCGGGGTTTCTCCCTAACCAAGACTCTTCCACCAGCCACCAGGACTTTCCCCTAACCAAGTTCCGCCCCCAGCCGGGACAACCTCTAAGCTCCCGACCGGTCTCCCGGAATATGTAGTAGTGTAGTGCATGTAAGTGTGAGTGTAAGGGGAGAGGATAGATGACGGAAAGATCGCACGCGGTTCGTAAACGTTTGTAAGGGTACTGCTCCGACATTCGCCTGGTGTTGATCGGAAAAAACAACGGAAAACTACCGAACAGAGCAGCTGACCGCTAGAATTCTCCTTCAGACAGCAACTGAATTCGACGTAGCTGATAAGCTAGTGTCGAAAACCCTGCCACCGTCGGGACCCAAACATAGGATCTTCCAGTTAGAGGGACTGCAGAGACATTAGTTGATGCCCTTAGACATCTCTCCCGTTGAATCTGGTGGGGGCAGGTCAGAATGGACCAGGGCGGCGTTCGATGGGTGTGGGCAGAATGGGATGGATTGGAGCGTCTGCAACGCGATGGGATGGTGTTGGGCGTGAACGCAGGGGCGGAGATCGCCGACAGGGCGGGGGCACGATGGAGCCGGATGCTGGCGCCAGGCGCGATACGAGGGATGGACAGGACGGCGGGGAGGAGAGGGGCGGGACGAGTGTGGGGAAGGGATGGGGCAGATTGGCCGGACGCGGTGGTAGACGTGGAAGTCACTGGCAGGAGGTGGCGATAGGACGTGTATGACGTTGCGCGATGGGGCAAGCGTGGGATTAGTGAATAGGACGAACGGGGAGAAGTGGGGCGAGACGATGGCGGGATGGGGAACATCAAGCTGTCACGGTCATAGATTAAAAGTCGTGGGCAGGGCATGACGGTATGACGTGTATAACGGTGCGCGATGGGGCAGGCGTAGGAATGGTGGACACGATGGGCGGAAAGGAGTGTGGCGGGGCGATGGCGGGATGGGGCAGGACGGGCTGGACCGGTGGATATGACGGACCGCGACGTAGTAGACGTGGGGGTGGTGGACAGGACGGGCAAAGATGAGTGAGGGGAAGAGTGCGGGATGAGGCAGATCGCGTGGGCGTGGTCGTAGACATGGGAGTCGCGGGCTGAACGCGGCGTGACAGGCTGGGGCGGGGTGTGGCGGGCTGGGACGAGGCGAGGTGGGGCAGGGAGGGCAGGGCGGGGCACTTGGGGCGGGACGGTGGGGTGGGCCGGGGTGGGCGGGACGGGGCGTGGCAGGCCGGGGCGGGTCGGGGTGGACCGTGGCGAGGCGGGACGGGGGCAGGCCTCCCGCGGAGCGTGTTTGTGTGTGTGCGTGCGCGCCGCGACAGCAGGCAGCTGCGAGCGCTCGGCGGGCGGGCGGGCGGGCGTTTGTTTTCGTGGGGCGGGCGGCGCGGCGGCGCGGCGGCGTTTGATCTGGCGCGGCGTCGCCGCCGCGGGCGTCCGCCCGACGGGATGCAGCCCGCCCCAGCGGGGCGGGGGCAGGGGCGGACGGGCGGGCGCCTTGGCATGGCGGCGTTGATGGAAGGCAGGCGCGCGCCCGACGCGCCGCAGCCGCCACGCCCCCGCCGCTCTGACAGTGCGTGTCCGCGCGCCACCCGCCCGCCCGCCGAGGCGATCGCGGCGTCGGTGGCGGCGGATGATGGAAGCAGAGCGACGGCTCACGGGATTGGGGCGGTGATAAAGATTGATTATTAGTGATTCCGGGCGCGTCAACTACTGTGGTCATTTGTCCCGTAAGTGTAGTACAATTCTTTTCTCGGGAAGTGACGGTGTTCTTTCACCTCTGGTTGGCGAGATCCGGTGCCGACATACTGTCCACTACTGGGGTTTTCCTCAACCAAGTATTTCCCACCAGCAGGGCAACACCCTAGCCGAGACATGCGTTAAGTTCCCGACCGGTCTTCCTGTATGTGAAGTAGTGTAGTCCATTTTAGTGTAAGTGTGGTAAGGGGTGAGGATAGGACAAGGAAGAGGTAGGAAAGATCGCGCGCGGTCCGTGGTCCGTTTGTTCGGGTAGTGCTCCAACATTCGCTTGGTATTGATCGAAAAACACACGGAATACTACTGATCAGGGCACCCGATCGTTAGAATTCTCCTCCAGAAAGCGACGGCGGTGGCTTTGATTAAATCGCTGGAATGTAGTGGAGGCAGAAAGGGCGGCGATGGGTGTAATGGTGACGTCAGCGGTGACGGTTGCAACGAAGATGTTTGATTGATTAGTGATTCCGTGCCCGTCAACTTCTAATGTCATTAGTTCCGTAAGTGAAGTGCATGGTTTTATCGTGGAAGGTGGCGATGATTTTCCCCTAGCTTGATGGCGAGATTCGGCGGCGACCTACACGTTAGTTCATGAGATTTTCTCCAACCAGGCCTCTCACCAGGCTGGCAACGTCCTAGCCGAAGCAAGCTCTAAGCTCCCGACGGGTCTCCTAGACGTTTGGTAGTGTAGTGCATGTAAATGTGAGTGTGCGTAAGTAGGGAGTGAGATTGGGACAAGAGAGGGGAAGGAAAGTTCGCGGGAGGCCCTTAGCCCATTTGTTAGGGTACTGCTCTGGCATTCGTCTGATGTTAGTTGAAACCTCGGGAAACTACCGATAACAGCAGTTAGCCGCTAGAATTCTCTTCAGGTTCTCTTCAGGACAGCGGCTGAATTCGACCTCACTCTGTAGCTAGTGTCAAGAATCCTGCCATCTTCGGGAGTGGACCTCCCGGTCAGAGGCGCTGCAGTCTCATCAACCGATGTCCTGAGCCACCTAAGCCGGTGCGAGTGTGATGGTGATGGAGTTGGTATATGGCGATGGCGATGGCGATGATGACGGTGTTGGTGACGGTGACGGTGATGTTGACGGTGATGGTGTTGATGATGGTAATGGCGATGGCAATGTTGACGGTGTTGGTGTCGGTGACGGTGATGGCGATGGTGACGGTGACGGTGACGGTGACGGTGACGGTGACGGTGACGGCGATGGTCACGGTGACGGTGATGGTGACGGTGACGGTGATGATGACGGTGACGGTGACGATGACGGTGGCGTTACGCGAATGGGGGAAGCAAGGTCAGTCGTGGGAGTGGTGAGCGATAGCGGCGGCGGCGGCTCTGCTGGTGGCGAGACGTCAGTTGGTGCGGCATCGGGGGCCGTGGCGGTTGCGAGGGTATGTGGCGGCGGCGCCAAGAAGCGGCCCCTCTCTTGGGAGGCGCCTGCACGCACACATGCAGACCTCGTGGTGAAAGGCCGCGCCGCAGCGAGGAAAATGAGGTTAAATTGAAGACTTCAGATGCTGACAGACGATCTCCATGCACTTGCCATCATGGACGAGTATTTTCAACGGTTCTTTGGGAGGAGAAAGAGGTGAAGGATGCCTTACAGATGCAACGGACTGCAGGCTGACAAATTTATAATCACTCTTGTGTCAGATAATATTCGCTTCTCTTTATAAACTGTTCTGTAGAAGTAAAGATAATAGAGCCTGAGCTAGGTTTACACGTTTGTGATTGCAAATTCAGTAAACTACCCGAATATTGTTAAGTCTATTTCAGTTTATTTTATAAAACTTAACAGTTCTTAAATACCTAGGAGAAATACAAACTATTTCTAAACATTTTTCCTTGCTTACGTATTTGAATAATTACACATCCTGATTAATTGAATCGCACTCAGGAGAAAGGGAACATGTCATTTCTTGCCCCTTTTCAGCAGGAAAGAATCATTAAATAACAGTCACTCATGTTATATTATTCTGTCCAATTTTTCTGTGTGAATTTACTAATGATAGTCTAAACACTGCTATGACGTGATTACTTTCTTCGCAGTATAATTTGCCTTGCCTTCAGAGCAACTTTCCAATATGAGAAAAAATGCATTTTTGACTTGTTCCCTTTCTCCTCATGCTGATTCAATTGAATCATTCGGTATGGAGGGGGCACGTGTTATATCTTAAGTGCCATGTAAGGTGTTGATTTATGTGAAAACACTTTGGTCTGAACGGTCCGTTTGCGTGCATATGCACATGCCAGCGAGTGCATGAGAGGCGCCGTTGGGGCGTCGTGCACACGTGCTTGCCATTATGAACTCGCCGGGCCTGGGGCCTGAGGGGCGGATGGTTTTTAGGAGGCGAGTGGATGGGATCGGCGCTGATCCTGGAGTCAGAGGCGCCGCAGCTGCTGGCGCTCTTGGTAAACATCCGTCCGGCTCCTCCTCCCCCTCTTCCCTCTTCATCTTATTTTTCTTCCACTTCGCTTTCTTTTGTGGAGCGGTGGCGTATCTAGTGTGATTGCTAGAGAAATGTCTCGCACGTCACTTTCGTTTGTGAGGCGATGGTGCAACTACGAGTAATAGGCTAGCTAGAGACGTCTTCCACTTCGCTTTCTTTTGTGGAGCGGTGGCGTATCTAGTGTGATAGCTAGAGAAATGTCTCGCACTTCACTTTCGTTTGTGAGGCGATGGTGCAACTACGAGTAATAGGCTAGCTAGTGACGTCTTCCACTTCGCTTCCTTTTGTGAAGCGGTGGCGTAACTAGTGGGGTAGCTAGAGAAATGTCTCGCACTTCACTTTCTTTTGTGAAGCGGTGGCGCAAAAGTGGGCTTGCTAGAGACATGTCTTCCATTTTGCTTCCTTTTGTGAAGCGGTGGCGCATGTAGTGTGCTACCTAGAGAAATGTCAGAAATGTCTCGCACTTCACTTTCTTTTGTGAAGCGGTAGCGCAATAGTGGGCTAGCAAGAGACATGCCTTCCACTTCACTTTCTTTTATGAAGCGGTAGCGCAACTAATGTGCTACCTAGAGACATGTCTTCCACTTCGCCTTGTTTTATGAAGCAGTGGCGCAATTAGTGTTGCAGCTGGAGAAATGCCTTCCACTTCGTATCCTTTTGTGAAGCGGTGGCGCAACTAATGTCCTTGCCTGACATGTCTTCTCTTCCTCTTGTTATTTTCTTCTTTTTCTTCTTCTTCGTCGTCGTCTCCTCGTTCGTCTTCGACTCCGCCTTCACCTTCTCTATCCTCCCCATGTTTCTTCTTTCTCCTTCTCCTTCTCGATGGAAAATATAAAACGCAAATCCCTTAGTATTCCACGCCAGCTGTAAATATGGGTAAAACGAGTCTTACAAAGGATACCTGTAGAAATGAAAAAACCAAGACGTTATAAACGTCTTGGTCTTCTCTTGTCAGCAGGTATCTTGTGTACATGAAGGATTAAACATTTTCTGTGAAGTTGAGCTTAAACTTGTGAATTTAAAAAAATACTCAAACGATATTTTCTTTAAAACGCCTATAAAGTTTGCAATGAAAATTTGCTTACAGGACTAGGTTTTACTCTTGTGAAATATTCTTAAAGTCATATTCGAATTAAAATTCGGAGGACCGAAAAACAATTGAGGACCGAAAACTGCAAACAAGTTTTTTCGGTGCAAATAGAAGGCAGCGGGGAAGACGGAGAAGCAAAATTGACATTCTAACCCTGGATAAAGTGATAAAGAAACTGGCTAGTACGAAGAAGTTTGTGCCATTCTACAGCACTACTAGTTTTTACTTCCTCCCTTTTCTTCGTAAGGAGAGAAAGTATTGTAATTGTGCGCCACAAACCACTATTTTTCGACAGAAAAAACTTTAATTACTGGGTCCTGTTTGTTAAAAGTGGATAAATCATGTTAATATATCTAGTCAAATGCTTCCTCACCCAAGTCAGAATCCATGTTTTGTGGATCTCGTTTCAAACGTCGATTGATCTGAACGAATTCGTCGACCTGAACGAATTCGTCTTACAGGTTAAAACGTACATTTTGATTTTTGGGGCTTCTTTACATGAAGCATCAACAAGTTTCAATCTTTTTCAAAAATGGCTCCAACTTATCGGACAGACGTTATGCCGTCAACCGATTTTTCTGTAACAAGGACCCTCAAAATGTATATTTTGACCCCACAGGTGTTTTTATGGAGGAAGTTTTATTACATTTTGAAACGAGGTTTGTCAACTTCTTCGTTACCAGGGCCAGACAATAAGAGTTTTTCTGTCGGAAATTTGGGCACACGATTACAATACTTTCTCTTGTTACGAAATAAGGTGAGACAATGAAAAAAAGTCATTACTCCATCTTAGTAGAAAGTGTTACAATTTTGGGCCAAAAAATGGGAAGTAGACGGAAATACAATATCAAAGCTGTCGGCTTTTAAGTTTGCTGACTTTTTGCGTTGATGCTGTGGATAAACCCGACTCGACAGAAAAACGAGGGATGGAAGTATCGAAAGGATCTTATAAGGATCGAAATGAAAGTAGAAAAAAACATTATTTGATTAAATAGAGTGCAGACAAATGATGTGGTGTGAACGCGTCATAAGGCATGGATAATTTCATATGGCCGAAACGTGTCTTGTAGTGGAGACGAGGTCGCCCCAGGGGCCGTGGACTCAGCCAAATTAATCTGGATGTATCATATTGCTACAACTCCTGTGTGTTGTTGAGGCCGGGCCTGCACAGCATTTTGCAATTTCATCGACCTCGGGAGCAGCGCGCGAGCTACTCGAGTGCAAATTCGGAGAGTAAGGAAGGGTGGGGATGATAATCATTCTAGGGGTGGGGACTTTGAACCCCAGCGCGTAAATTGAAAGAGCAATAGGCGAAAATATTCTTGCCGATTATTACATACAATTCAAGTAATATTGCCTTTTGAATTATATTGGAAATGTTAATTTTCGATAGATGACAATGTGAAATATGGACCTGAACTGAAATAGATACGCGTGTTTCATATGGATCCTGAGTATTTTAATTGGTTATAGAGCTGATAATGTAATTCGCTTTGCTATGATGTGATCATAAGTTTAGTGCAATGCTAAATAAAGAATTGAAATATTGAATGGTTTTTGTCTGACGACGACAGTAATAAACTACTGTTTCATTATCTATGTTTAGTTGGATGGTTCTGTCAGGAACTGGTTCTATCATGAGATGGTTCTATCATAGCTAAAAAATTAATCCTATTCTTAAAAATCATGATTAGTTTCTGCTCTAATATCTAACAAGAGTACATTATACAAGTATAATGTAAATATACTTGTATATTTATCAACTTGTATAATATCAAATCAGTGAACATTATTTATTCATGGTCGTTTACGACATAGTATAAAAATAAGATTTGTTTTCTGTTAACGACATCCATAATACTCTCATAATTGCCCGTGACATCTCTGATATAGTTTTCTCGTTGATATCTCTTATTCAGATTCATATCGGGGGAAATGTTTACAAACATATGTGTTGTGGTGTTCATAGAACGTTAATTCATCTTCCCTGACACAAACTTAAATCTTTACAAGTACATCTTAATTCGATTTGAACGATATTCAGTGCATCAGACGTTTTCGTTAGATATACTCGCATTATTTCCTTCGATTTGTTATCATTTGGAGATTATAACATTCCTGGTGTACAATAAATTATTAAATTGTAAATTTTTGTTAGAATTAAACAATAATTTTTTAAATGGCCATTGCATTAAAATATTATTTAAGGGCCACAATGAGCATAAACTAAAAAAGTTAAAAAAATATGTCAATAAATAGTAGTCCATAGAAGAATATAAACAATGAATTATGGCCTTTGTATCTAGAAATAAGAGACATTACCAATTTAAAGAAATGGGTAGATAATTCCACAGCATGAATCATTGCACTAGACGTCCAAGCATTCTTTTTTCAATTTTCCTCTCTCCAGTTACCCTGGAGAGGCGGGAATTTATTCAAAAATTAGGGTACACATCTATTCGCTGCAGCCTTTTCGACTTCTGCCGACTTTAAGCAAGCGTCCGTGGCGCCACGACGTCTTCATCGTTTCCAGGCGGTCTAGGCCCGGTGGGGCGCGTTTCCGCTACTCCCATGCGGATTCCGGCCCAAGCATTCAAACTACGTGCCGCATCGTACTCACAATGCAACCTCAGGCTTCTCCCCTCCCCGCAAAGCTACCTGCTACCCACTACTTCCGATACGTCCACTACTTCCGGCGCTCTCACGAGCGGACTCCGCCTCTTCATTGCAGACTGTCGATGTAATCTAGCGTTGTGTAGACCTGGTTTAGGCATTAATGTTGTTCACAGACAGTCAAACGGACGGACAGACGTTCTGCCGAATCCCACTTTTTCCGAATCGAAAACCCACGAAACATGGACTCTGAACACACTTGGAATTCGAGAAAGTAGTTTACTATAGGGGCAAGAAAAATCCAATATTTCAGGATCGGGAATTCACAAAAACGAGTTTTTTCTCTTGAAAAATGGCACTTTTTGCTTCAGCACTCCACAACTCGCTCTGAACTACCCAGTAGTACACAAGAAATTAAAAAGGTTGTTGATTTAAGAGTCGCTTCTGGACCCACATTTTATTCATATATTTGGAAGTCCTAAACTCAACCATTTTTTTTCGTTAAGTATCGGATCAGATACTGGATGGAAAATGGACCTTTCAGAAAGGGCTTGTTTAGGAAGACCAAGAAAAAGAATTTGTCTCTGGTGTAAAATTAGTTTGCATTATTTAAAGTCTTTTTGCAGGTAAGTCGAGTAAGAATGGAGAGCCAAGAAAGCCAGCGTAGTGTGAAGCGTATTGTAAGCGCAAAACATTAAAAACCATCGATGTAATGTGAAAAGTCTTCCATTAGCTAAAAACGTTAATAATTTCTACTACCTTCCGTGTTCAAAGATTGTTATTTGAAGTCGACGTTACTTCCTGATAATTTTTCTGTCATGGCAGAACGTGTTTTGCAGAGAAAACTTTTCTAACGCAATATACTAACAGCAAATCAGGAGTCATTTTCCGTCAGTATTTCAAACGTAAGTAGTAATATCAGATTCACCCACAGAAGCTCACCTCTACAAACACATCAGACATTTATGCATATACATGTAGCTGTCTCTCTTCATATCACATCACAACTCGTTAAGCGTTGGGAACCACTTGGGATTGCGAGGAAACATTTCTAACTTGGTGGCATCTATATGTTCCTCGATAAGGAATTAAAAACATTTGCTGTCAAGTCACGATATTTAAATGAATGTTCTATGCGCTTGGTCTATAAGCATATCCTCGACCAAGCGTGAATTTTTATGAAGATCGCATGGCCCGTCTAAATAAGCGTTCTACCGGTCAATAAACAACACCTTTTTAGTGTATCCGTTTCGCGTCAGGGAACCGCCCTGAACAATCTCCTTGCCTCGGCCAGCGCATTCAGTTTGGAGAGGGGCATGCATAAATGTTGCATCGACATGGAGCGGCATGGCTAGTTCTTAACTTAACGGCTGGCGACCTGTGTAAGAAGTGTTGCAACGCGTAAAGGGTTTCAGCGTAATGTATGCGCTATAAAGAGCTGCGAAGTGCAAAACAGCTGCTGCGGAGCTGGGAAAGAAACCGGCCGCCCCGCTCCGCTCGCAGCGCCGCACAGTGGGTGTAATAGGAAGTAATTGGGCAAAGATTTCGCGTTCCTTCCGCCTCATCAAAGAATTTGAGAAAAAATAATTTGAACAATAACAATATTCAGAGCCTTTGATCCGTACAACGAAATAATATTGGCCGATGTGAGAATCTGAGACTGATTAGTTGGAAGACAATTGCGTATGAACTTTGGAATCCGTTGTCGAAGTTTCCTACACTGGAAGTTGGTAGATTCGCATATTAAAGATGGCGCGTGGCCTACCATTTATGTTGCGGGATTGCATGATGTCGCTGCTCAAATGAGAATTCTAATGTCTAAAGAGCGGTTCCTCTTATTGGTCTTTTCCGCTCATTCCTCCGATCAATTTCTGGCGAAAATCGGCTTAACGAGCTATAGACTCCGTACGATTCTCCCTTCCCCATCTGTAGTATGTCTTCTCCAATCGTTGGGCGGTGGGAAATGAGTTGGATTTCCAGTTCTATTTGGTCCCTTCTCTATTTTCAAGAAAGCCTGCGACAGCATTACAAGTGTCCTGGGTTGGACCAGGGATCAAATTTGGATGGATGGCTGGAAAGATGACAAATATTTTCTTATTTTACGCCCAATCAGGTTCGCTTTCAACTCCTTGGGTTTCAATAGCTCTTTATAGACTTTAAGTCGTTTCATGAAAAAATGCAATGCTTCTTCTACGAATTATAGCTTGCTTTACAAGCTCGCTGCAACGCGAGAGCCAGAAATGAATATGGGTTTTCTTTAGGAACCGTTGAATATTTAAAAATGCACGTAGAAATTCGTTGTTGATGATGGGCAACCTCGTATGTGACGGAATTGACAATTTTTATATTTTTTTGTCAATGATTCAGAATTTTCTTGTTCTTTAGTTTGATAATTTTCTAAAGAAAACTAGAAATTGTGGTCTTAAAGCAGAAAATACAAAACCTCCTGTGTGACCTTTATAATTTATTGATGATAGAATATATTTCGTATGTGGTAACAGTCAAATGGGAGGTTTTCGTGAGATGCTTTCAGAAAAATATTACAATAAATAAATATTAAATGTTATGTAGAAAGTGTAGAATGCCTGAACTTAGGCAACTGTACATTACTATTATTATTATTATTATTATTATTATTATTATTATTATTATTATTATTATTATTATCATTAATGTTTTTTCTTTCTCCTATAATTTTTTCACACAGGAGGAAATGCAAACTATCCTATGCTTTATCTCTGATAGGAGTTTCCTACTCTGAGGTTCTCGTTTCATAGCATCCCGTTTGAGCTGTTTCGACCCAATGTGCGCTCCTGTACCTCGGCAGCCAAGCGACCTTCGTCACAGCAGCGATCGCGCCACGAAGGCGGGAAACCAGGGATTATTGCCAGGGACACATGTTTATTCGCGAGGAAACCGTGGACGCTTAAGCTGTCGGATTTATAACGGTAAATATTCGATAATATTCAATACTTAAATAGTAAATTTAATCGTGAGCGAGGATAATTTTTGTGCTTTTAAAAAATGAACTCTATAATGTCGCATTTTACCCCTTGGGGTACGCCATCACTGCGGGAACCTTTTTACTTGATCCTGTGATATATATTCTTCGATTATTTAAAGACCCATTTCATCAATTAATGGTAGATGGCGAAATAATGTTGATGTTTAGATACATACGGAGTGTAATGGCGCGAATGATGTACGGTTTGCAACATGTACCCCTATGCAGTCGAGGGTTCTGCACTCATTAATGCTCACTCTAATCTGAAGATTAAGAGACAATAATCAGCATAAGGTATAAAACACTCCAGCAGAATCTAATCTAAAGAGTGGGCGCCATTAGGACTTCGGAAACTCACCTCACCTTGCCTCTCAACAGCCCGTCCTCTTCGCCTCCAGTCCTCTCCACGGGGCCTCAGTCGAGCCGTCCTCTACACCTCGTTAAATGACTCGACGGCCGAAAAATTACTGCGGCTATTAAGAGTTTAACAGCTATGACTGGCGCAGCTGATACGGACTCGTTGGAGGTCTGCCGGAATGTCTGGAAGCGCAATTTTTCTACCAAATGGCCAGGTTTCTCAATTTCGTCTTGTTTGCGTAGTTTGTGCTTTAGATACAAGGTAGATATTGTAGAATCGATGTAAAGAAGCGACATTTCGACTATGAACTCGAACATTTGGTTTTTTTGAATTCGATAATGTTTTCTTGAAATGTGTTTGTCAAGAACTCAAGTTTCTGATGTAACTTTTTGTCAGATCAAAGTGTATTTTCGTTTGTAGGAAAATAATTTAAGGCGGAATTTCACTCAGAATTTTTGTGTGCAACATTAACATAATTTCCAAAAACACTTCTGAGTTTATGGCTTTCTTGTTATTCTAATAATGACCGAAAAATTGCGCAAAAGAAACAAAGTTTTTTTATATCTATTAAAAATCACAAGCTGTTTATTATTCTATTTCTTGCCCTCCCACAACAAAGTACAATACATAAATGGATTGCATTAATGAAGTGAAAACAAAATTCAAATCTGACTTTACACTTTGAAACTGAAACAGGAAATGTTCTAAATGTAAAAAAAGTAGTTTAGAAAGTCAAGGAGAAAGGCAAAAACAGAGAACTAATCCTGAAAACGACGCGACATCTACTAAGTGATTTAATATTACGTTCCCTTATATGCACATATACCAAAAACATTGAGACTGTGAATATTTTCCTTGAAGCGGAGAAAGCTTGAAATATAAAATATTTCAAGCTTCTATTGCCGAACGATGCAAAATTTCGGGCAAAGATTTGCTACAACGATGTCCCTTGTAAGGAAAATGATACACCAATGCGTTCAAAACCAGCTTGTAGCATGCCACTACGTATAAATTAGTACAATTCACACTCCCTGTTTTTAGAGCGCTATCCTTGCTACTAACTTTGAAAATATAAAATACTGGAAACAGCATTTTTTTTTTTTTTGCGTTCGCAAACACACAGTGGCCCTCCCAAAATACAAACCATCAACTGACGCATTCAATCTTAGGTTTCTGGACAACAGCTTGAGTTCTTTGCTTCTTTGGTCCTTCTGGAAGACAAAGGATAATATCCTGAAAGGAGAGGTAATTGGAGAAAGAATGGGACCGCCCACACCTTCCTCCCACATACTGCTCTCTCTCTCTCTCTCTCTCTCTCTCTCTCTCTCTCTCTCTCTCTCTCCGCGTGTGGTGTTAGCTGCGCGGCACACGGCGTGGCGAAGGGGGATGGGGGGGGCGGGGTGACCGAGGGGGGCCGGGGGGGTGTCGAGGGGGGCAGGGGGGGGCAGCCGCGCGGCGTAGACGTCGGCGGCCGACAGCGGGCCTGTTTACAGCGGCCTTCGCTGTCAGGTGCCACACAAATTTAAATAATAACCAATTAAGTTGTCGCGGCGGCCGCAAATGTATTTGCTTCGTCGAGCCGCGCTATCTTCGTCATCAGCAGCAGTCTTAATCCCGGGAAGGACACCCACCGGCCGCGCGGCCTACATCGGAATTGCCTGTCGGCTGTCGCCCATAAATAAACCGGTACCGCCGCGCCGCGCCGGCCCGGTACAGTCGCTGCAGCGAGTGGTGGGGCACGCGGATGCTGGGCGGGCGCTGGACATCTTGCGGGCGTCCACGTTCTACTTGAACCCTTGCAATATCAGGATCTAAAATCCGCGCGTTTCCAGAAGGATCGGGAGGGAGGATCCGGAGCCGTATTCTGATAGGTCATTATTCCCGTAAGTGTAGTGCATGTTTTTTATTGCCGGAGATGATGGTTTCCCCGTGGATGGCGAGATCCAGCAGCCGACTCACGTCAACTTGCGCCGGCCCGGTACAGTCGGTGCAGCGAGTAGTGGACCACGCGGTGGATGGGAGCTGGACATCTTCCGCGCGTTCACATACTACGTGAACCCTAGCAATATCAGGATCTAAAATTCGCGCGTTTCCAGAGGAGGAGATCGGGAGCCCACCGTTTCAATTTTGATTTCATAGACATTCAGATTTTCGATTTATTAGTGATTCCGGACACGATTCCGTTTTTGTTTTATTAGTGATTTCGGTCGAGGACTATGCTAAGGTCATTAGTCTCCTAAGTGTATAGCATGTTTTTTATCGTGGGAGGTGGTGGTTCCTTACTGGATATCGAGATCCGGCTCCGACCTACGTCTGCTTGCGGGGTTTTCCCCAACCAGATATCTCCCACCAGCGGGGCACCGCTCCAGCCGGGACAAACTCGAAGTTCCCGAGTGACATCTCGGCAGGTGTGATAGTGCAGTGCATGTGAGTGTAAGTGTATGCAACAAATGAATTAGGATAGGACAATAAAGAAGAAAAGATTGAGCGCGGTCCGTAACCCGTTTGTTGGAGTACTGCTCCGGCATTCGCCTGGTGTTGGTCGTTGAAACCACGGAAAACTACCAATCAGAGCAGCTAGCCGCTACAATTCTCCTCCAGACAACAGATGAACTAGACCCAGCTATGTAGCTAGTGTCTGAAGTTCTTCCGCAGAAAGAATGTTCACCCTAGGACATCCAAGTCAGAGACTACGGCGACATCAGTTGATGCCCAGCCACCTTTACCGGTAGGCGGGCGCTGGAAAACCAGCGTGCGTTCACATACTTAAGCCATGCATGGCAGCATATTAACGCTCTCGCGCTGTATGAGAGGGAGGGGGATCTGGAGCCCATCGCTTCATTTTGATTTTATAGACGATTTTGGTAAAATAATAAATTGAATAATTCATTAATAAATATGAATAATCCTTTAAACAAAATCATTTTTAATTTTGGACACCTAGAGTGAAAATAAATTTTTCGCGGCAACATTTGTATTTAATATTAATGATAAAACTTATTAAATTTGTATGTCAAATTAAGATTTATGAAGTTAAGATCTATTTAACTTTATTGCATAATAAAACATAGTTTAATAAATTGCTAAAAATGCTTCAAAAATTTTTCAAAATTTATTCTGAATTATTAGTTTCTGAGGGAATGCCCGAAGTTTTTTTACTGACAATGGACCTCACTGTAGTACATTAATTTGTGATAAACATTTATGAATAATAATTTATCATATTTTGAAGAAAAAGCACATCATAAACGATACCAATGATTTTCAGCTGTCTACAAAATTGAAACTTATAGAAAAGCAAACAACATTCATCAATGGGCATCTGATCCCCTCCCCCTAGTTAATATACTAGGGTTAATCGATCAGCTTTGCCATCTCTCTCAACAAAACGTCTTTAATAAGTTGTCCTTAGGTATCGATACCTCAAATATACTCATTTTACTTCGTATTCCAACACTCACGACTTTTCAATAAATTCTACTTGTTTGTAGTTCATAGGTGAATTGCTCTAAAGTTATAGGCAATTAATACATTTCTTTTCAATGGACATTTTATATTTTCTGATATAAGTACTGGTATTTATTCTGACACTAATTAATACATAAATGAAGATCTACAACGGTAACAAAAAAGACGTTCTCAATATTAATGTAATTAACAATAAACTATTATTTTTATATTGTAATGAAGGTATCGACACTGCGACTAAAAATTATCGATACTTATATTGGGAATATTGAATATAGTAGTATCGAATCATAATGAAAGTATCGCTGTATCATGTTTTAGAAAGACGTGGTTGAAAGTGGAAATGATGTTTCCATGCATAAATTTATTTTGAATTGACTTGTGCAAATTGACTACTAGAGAAGAATGGATTAGCATTTATACAATTTGAGAAGATCACCCATTCGCACTATTAGTCTCTCTTTAATATCGTCCATTAAATGCCGATACGTAATTCAGTGAATCACAAATTCAGTGAATCACAATTTCATGCCATTTTAACATCATACTTTACTTTTTTTATCATTATTCATCAATTTTGGAATTACAATTTCCAGCAGGCCTTTTATTTCGAGTATCTGGTCCTCAGGACTTTTACAATAAGCTGGAGTTATTTTACCATTGTAGAAATCACTGGAGTTATTTTAATGAACGTGCACCTGCGAGTCGTGTTTCACTTAATGTGTTTTATTGATTTTTTCATGTTTCCGGGCGCGTCAACTACTTCGGTCATTAGTCCCGTTAGTGTAGTGCATGTTTTTTTCTCGAGAGATGGCGGTGATCTTCCCCCGCTTGATGGCGAGATCCGGCGCCGACCTACCGTCGGCTAGTGGGGCTTCCCACTAACCAGGACTCTCCCACCAGCGGGGCACCGCCCCAGTCGGGACAAGCTCTAAGCTCCCGACCGGTCACCCGGAATATGTGGTAGTGTAGTGCATGTTAGTGTAAGTAAGTGTGTAAGGGGAGAGGATAGGACAAGGAAGAGGAAGGAAAAATCGCGCGCGGTCCGTGGCCCGTTTGGTAGGGTACTGCTCCGGCATTCGCCTGGTATTGATCGGAGAAACCACGGAAAACTACCGATCAGAGCAGCCGGCCGCTAGAATTCTCCTCCAGACAGCAGCTGAATTCGACCTAGCTGAACAGCTAGTGTCGAAAATCCTGCCGCCGTCAGGACTCGAACCTAGGATCTCCCGGTTAGAGGCGCTGCAGTGACATCAGTTGATGCACTGAGCTACCGCTACCGGTTTAATGTGTAGTGATGGCCGTAAATATTTCAATAATTGTTTGAGTACCGTGCGCGCGTTTTATTGAAGAAATCCTCACGTAGACGTTGTTTAATCACATGTAGACCTTGCGTGGACTATAGTCTTACAATTTTTAAAACCTTTTTTTATTACCGACGTGTTTGAAATGCTGTCTTTCGTGATAATTGCATTTCTTGTATTTCTGTTTTCCTCTAATGCGAGTTGCGTTTCGACAGACCATCTTTTTTCACACACAGACTCGTCTTGATTCTCCATCCTACGTTTTAATAGAGTAATACTTAGTAATTTACTGGTGGCAGCGAGCAGACTTCACTTCACCTGACAGGACAACGTAGCTGGTAACAGTTTCCCGTGTAACAGACGTTGGCCAATCACGCAGATTAGGTCTCGCAGCAGGAAACTGCAGAGAAACGTTCGTGACGGGCTGGTACCACTCGTGTCAAGTGAATGCGCATATCAAACGAGCCATCGCCTTGGCAGGCAATAAAAATGATAGAATATCATGTCTCCGGCGGCGGCGATGGCGTAGCGGTTAGCGTATCGGACTGCTATACCCAAGTTCGCGGGTTCAAACCCGATCGAAGCCGTGGATTTTTAAGGGGGAAAACTCCGTACGCCTTCCTTCGGAGGGGAAGTAAAGACGGCTGTCCCATGTTAGTCCCAGGCATGTCAGCGGCGGCGGCGATGGTGTAGCGGTTAGCGTATCGGACTGCTATACCCAAGTTCGCGGGTTCAAACCCGATCGAAGCCGTGGATTTGTAAGGGCGAAAAAATCCTTCGTACACCTTCCTTCGGAGGGGAAGTAAAGCCGGCTGTCCCATATTAGTAGATTTACTGCATGTAAATGATCCTCAAGCCTAAATGATGCCTCTGAGCTAAATTCAAATCGCCTGTTTCGTCGCCTTCCTTCGGAGGGGAAGTGAAGCCGGCTGTCCCATGTTAGTAGATTTACTACATGTAAAAGATCCTCAAGCCTAAATGATGCTTCTGAGCTAAATTCAAATCGCCTGTTTCGTCGCCCAAGTAATACCTTCTTTCATCCCTAGTAGGTGAAAGGAGCGTAACGAAATTTGCGCTGTCAGACGGAAGAGCAGGCCTTCATGGCCTGAGTCTCGCCACGTAAAATAAGGCCAATTCAATTCATGTCGCCGGCCGGCCGACGCGTCCAAGCGACGGCTAAGTGAGCTCCCACCCGGGGTCGCCACCGCCGTTGTCAAGTGAGTTGCGCACCTGAACTGCGCTTCCTCCCCTTAAGAGCCTTCAGCGATGCACTTCTTGCATCGCAGTTGCTCCTCGCAACGCAGTGACACATTTGACGTGTGCTCTAAAACATCGAGGAAGAAATCGTTGGCAACGTAATGTTGCTAATGTGCTTTGAGAGCGTGTTCGTGTGCAACTGCATTAAGCAAGGGTTTTCAAATGTTTTTCATCTGCGGCTCCCTTGACCTAAACGGAACTCCCCCCGGGTCCCCTAGTAACAGTCAAATATAAGAGTTATTATAGGTCTACTAAATATTCAACACAAATAAGTTAGTGATGTAATAGGCTATTGGTAAAGGACTTCATTTAATTCACAATTAATTAGTAAAATAAATAATATATATATTACAAATATCGTATAGTGTGACAGTACAAAATATAAATGACACAAGAAATGAAATAAATCAAATCTAAAGATAATTTTTAATAAATCACCGCGACGCCCCTGGAAGCCACAACGCACAGTTTGAAAACCCCTGGCATAGAAAGTTACCTGCGGTCACCTACATTTGTTATGCATTCCTTTCTGATACGCAAACATTCTCTCTCTTCATCGTCAAAACATTAAATATATTTGCTATTTTAATGTATTTTCCTATTTATCAAAATTAAAAAGAAATTATTTTATTGTATAGTGAACTAAGCGCTTTATAAGATTGTATATGAACTACAACCTAGCAAGCTTAGTACTAAGTGTTACATGAGAGCGAGTATACTCCCACTGGAGACCTCAGTAATCAATAGTTTTGTATGCAAAAATGTATGGGAGAACAGGATAATTATAGGAAGAAAAGAAAGTAAAAAGTTTGTGAAATCATGCATTTCTCTTTTGGGTGGTTTAAATTTGTCCTTTGGGATTCTAGATTTGATTCTTCGGTGTTGGTTACATGTTTTTCCTAAGTTTATTATTTATCAAAATAATTTAAGTTTATAAATATTCTATCGAGAATTCGGCGAAATCAGTTTTATTATGAAAAGTATGCAAGATTGCAAGTTTCAACGTTTAATGTGTAAAATAGGCCAAAATAGTGCGAGGTGACTCTACGTACAGTTGATAAACCTTTACCTTCGATTAGAATTTATGTCAATTACAACATCATTCACAAGAAAAAGTACAAATCAATTTTTAGCACAAAATTTCTAAGGTTTCGAATCTAATTACTAGATTGATCAGTATCCATGTCTTCGACTTACACAAACAAACATTTATTTCCCTCTACAAGTATACGAGCAGGTGATTTCCATGACATTCGATGTAACTCGTTCCTCTTGCCTGTGGATGATTGCAATTATCGTAAATTCTGTTCAAAGAAAGAGGTTTTTCAACTGAGCATAAATTCTCCCCGCACGTTTTTCCATCCTCTTCAATACAAGTCCACTTAATTATTTTTCATGAAGACGTGTGTGTAAATGCCATTAATATCGCTTTGATCACGAAAGAACCCCATTACAAACTCCTTTCTGCGATGGAGTATATATGATACCTCCTTCGAGTAATTTTCTATCTTTTCAGTAAATTGAAATTTAAGTTAGGCGGCTGTTAAACGCTTCTACATCTCAACCAAGAAGCATGCGTCACTACGAAACGTCATAAATTCCTAGTTGAATAAATTTGGAAAGAGGCTCTAACGATACGGTCTTCGTGCAACGCGCTCCTAATTGGTACAAAAAAGAGACACCCCAATAATTTAGAGGTACGGGAAATGCCGTGTTCCAAGGATTGTACGCGTTGAAACGAGGCTACGAAGGTTTCTGTCTGCTTGCGAAATCGATTCGGAACCGGTTTGGGAATCGACATGCAAAACCGCAGGTCGGCACAGCCTGAGATAATTTACGCCGCGGAGGATGATTTAGAGAAATCGGAGGCGGACGGGCAGGCGGGTGGATGGGAAGGGGCGGACAGGTCGACAGGCGGGCGCGCTTGGCAGTGCGGCAACGTTGGAGCAGATGCCTTGGGTGAGTGGGTGACGAGGAAACGACAGCAGGCCAGGCGCTTGCACGAAGAGGTGATGAGGGCGTTGGTATGACGAGGCCTCGGGTGATGGACAGGACGAAGCCAAGTAAGAAACGACTGGTCGGGGGAGAGATGGCTCAGGGCATTAACTGATGTCACTGCAGTGCCTCTGATCGGGAGGTTCTGGGGTTTCAATCTCGACGGCGCGGTGGCAGGATTTTCGACTCTAGCTAAATAGTTAGGTCGAATTCTGTGGCCGTCTTAAGGAGAATTCTAGCGGACGGCTGCTCTGGTTAATAGTTTTCCGTGGTTTCTCCGATCAACACCAGGCAAATGTCGTAGCAGTACCGTAACAAACGGGCCACGGACCGCGCGCGATCTTTCTTTCCACTTCCTTGTCCAATCCTCATTCCTTGCATAAACACACACTTACATGCACTACACCACCACAAATGACGGGAGACCGGTGGGGAACGTCGAGCTTGTGCCGGTTGGGACGGTCCCCGCTAGTGAAAGATGGTTGGGGAAAACACCACCAGCCGACGTTCGGTCGGCGCTGGATCTCACCATCCAGCGGGGGAACATCCCACACCCCACCTTACAAAGAAACATGCTCTACACTTGTGGGACTAAATACCATAGCAGTTGACGCGCCCGGGAACTCCAATCAATCAATCAATCAAAAACAACTGGTTGGTGAAGTGGATGAGCTCTCAACGATAACTGCCAGGAAGCAGAGGCCAAGTGTTCCAGGTGTGTGAAATCGTGAATGTTCCCGAACCAGAAACTTAAATTTTCTTGAATCCGAATCTCAATATGTTCTCAAAAACCTCAAACATATCGAATTATCGCAATCCTTCTCGTATGTGTGAACCTAAATGTTCGTGGAGATGGGTTGACTGGCTTTTGTAGAAAGAGAGAAAAACTCGGGAAATACAGGAAATTGAAGTACAGAAATTATGAAGACCTAGGAATTTTCACGTCAGGCGTTTCTGGTCAATTTTCACGTTTCGCGTAAGCATTCGACTCAAGAAGTAGAGAAAGAGTGACCGCAGAATATTTACTACAACTAAAATATGTAATTTTGCTTAAATATAAATGAGAAAATAAATTAAAGAAATATAGTTGTATTGAAGAAATAACTTTTATGCAAATAATAGAAATACAAATCGTGCCCCAAATAAGGATGTGCGTAAAATATCATTGACTTCCCGTTGGCTACCTGAATTTTATCTCAATATTAATGGCATCATTAACCTGTTAAAGATATGCATGCCAACGTTGTGATCTCATGATATCAAGTGTTATGCGTTTATACTTTTATAAAACTTGAACTGAAATCACCATGTGAGAGGAAAGAGTTATTGGTAATATTCACTGCGTTTCTTAACGCATGTATGCAAATTCATGACTAAGACTGACAAGAAAGATAGTTTAAATTATTCTGTTGTCTTATTTATTTTTCACTTATAAAGCGAGTTCTGAATAAATTTATTCAATGCATATGCAAATAAGGAAGATTAGATATGCATATCAGCTGAGTTGGTGACTTCTTTATATACATTCCCACTCCTTCTAGTTATTTCCTTGTCTCTTGTTACCAACCTGCAGACTTTTGCGAACATACATACAATGACAGGGCGAGGTACTCACGTGTAGATTTTACACGTGTTGCTGACATATACATTGATATCAAATGGCGTTACATATAATTTCATTCCCTGTTATTTCCCGTAGACTAATTTCTGAAATGGGAAATTTTGATTTTGTATAAGTAATTGATTTAGTTTCATCTCTCCTTGCACATGATCACCAATGGGATTCGTTGAAGCTGGGGCCTAAGGAGAATTGAGGCTTGTAGCAGTGAGTTACGTCTGCTGTAAAAGTCCTTCCCGTAATATTTTATGGGCAAGATAAAAAAATATAAATTAATTTGTTTTATTAAAATATAAATATAATTTTTTACTTAATGCAATATGTTACTGTTTGCATGTCTCTGCGTATCGAATATTTCTGCAGGTAATAATAATAATAATAATAATAATAATAATAATAATAATAATAATAATAATAATAATGTTTACTTCAGCAAGTGAGCTTTCGCTCGATTGCAGTTTTTTTACTGAAAATAAAATACTAACATTAAATGAGATTTAAGAAGGATACAGCATATAAACAGGGGGGATACAGCGGATGATTTTGGAGAGGGCCATCATAGATTTTTGTGAAATAATGTACATTTGTTATTATATTGTTTATTATTTTTGTGGTGTATAAATGACACTACAATATTATTTTTAAAATAATTAAATAATTCTACCATAAATAAATATTTAAATCAATATGGATAAACAAAGGAAGATATCAAACAAAAACTCTAGGTCTTTTGTGAGGGAGGCCATGGGCCCCATTTCCCCCTCTCCCCGGATCCACTACTGGACGTAAAGACAACGACAAATTATGTAAATTATTTTCTAAAAGATTCACTTCATAGAAATATTTTCCCCTACCATATGTGACGGTCTATTCAGACACGTTCAAAATAAATACAGAAACATTGAATTAGGACTAAAAACATTAATTTCGTATGTCAATAAGAACATAAACATGTGAAAATGCATGGGAGAAAGCTGTTTTCTCAAATTTATTGATATACTAAAGAACTATGCCCAAAATAGACTGTGAGAATGTCAATAAATAAACACAGGACATGTTTACAATTAATGACACGTCGCAACCATTTAGTATTTCGTAAATAAAAAGATTTCTGTGATAATAAATTAATTTTTCATATTAGTGATGAAAGAGACTAATGTTCTCACAAGCGTGACGAACGATTACTGATAATATGTTCAAATAAGAAAATAAGTGATTAGAAAAAGGATTACGGATATTATAATTATCTTGGAATATATTAAGGAATTTATGGCAACGCTAAAAGACTATTAAAGACAATATAATATAAAAAATGGTAAATAAACAGTAATATTGTCAGAGAAGAGTTTTCTTTTGTTTAAAACTACGCGGTATAGTGGATCAGAACAACAACGTTTTTTAGATGAGATGTGATGGAGATGCTGTGGCGAGCGCATCGTGTTATTTTCGTCGTAGGAATGTTTACTTTGTGAGATGATCTTGAGTTGTAGTAAAAGCATCGCGTGTTATTTTGATTGTAGAATCAAAAACGTCATGAGATGAGACTGTGATACCGTGGTGAACATTTTATATCATTTCGAGTTTTAGTTTCGAAGTTTTAATTTTTTTATGGAATTAATTTGAAGACGTTGAATATTTGCATTGGCGAACAATATCATATAAACTTGTGAATACGTGAGACATAGTCACGGAGTGCACATTCTTTGCTGGATGTTATGATTTCGTATTTGAAATGGTGGAATGTGGACAGCAGTGATAGCCAATTTTTTGCCGCATTTTGCCGCATTTTGAATATGCGTAGTTACATAAAAGTCCGGTCTCTAGTCATCACCACAAGGGTTGAACCAGATCACAGGAGTATTATCTCAAGGCGTCAGGAGAATTCAGGCTGCAGAAACTGAGAAAAATAAACAGAAAGCAGCCTCACGGCACCCCATGTTTGGACACACAGCACTTGACACTTCACTTCAAGAATGAACACCCCATCAAAATCTTGCACAAACTTTGCACTTACTCTTGCACTTACTTTTTACTGTTCTAAATATAGATTTAGAACAGTAAAAAGTATTTGCTTCTAACATTGAACTCAAGGAAGGGAGAACTCGCAACCGGACATCAGTTTCCAAATGAACTAGACATGCTACAGAATGGCACAAACTTTCTCGCAATAGTTTTCTAATCTATTTAGTCAATGTTAGATTTTGTAAATTACCCCACCCTCTTCCCAGCTGCTACCTATATTTCTAAGAGACAAGTTTTCACATTTCCTCAATTTTTCGGGCCACTAATAGAACTGAAATATTAACTTAAGAATATTACAAAATAGTAAAATATGGTCCTAAATGGAAAAGTTCATTCAAAAATTTCGAGCCATTCTTGAAAAAATGTTATTGATCGTTTCTGATAATGCATAATTTTGAACACATTTTCACAGAAAACTTTTGAGTGTCTGAAGAATTTAGTAACATTTAATTTGAATTACTTGTACTCTCATAAGCAATGATTTATAAAAACGAAGTTACGTAGATATTAGTAGCGTGAATGATACACCAAAAACATTACATTTGTGTAATTTTTTTAATATAAAAAGAGGCCTTCAAAATGTTGCTTTCGTTTTTCTCAGCGCAGTTAGGATTATCCTACAAAAAGTTTAAAGAAAAAATTGGTAGCCATTTTTGAGAAAATCATGTTTTAAAATTTTGTCATTAAAATTTCTCCTCGTATGTAACTACGGTCGGTAAAAAATATGGTGCTAGTTCCATTTCTGGCAAGCTCTCTTTTTTGGAAAATCGCAAAAAGTAAATATTTCAAAACTGCAAAATATGAGATAGTTAATTTCGCTTTAAACAAAGTTTGTTGTAAAATATCAAATATTTAAAACAGATCATTTACTTTTTTTGTTGAAAAGACAAGTTGATTCGCTTATTTTGTGTATGAAATTTATGCAATTTAAAGAAAGAAAAAAAGAAGAAAAAGGTTCTTCAAAATCGCACCACATATTTTCTTTCCAGTGTTTCCCCGAGTGTTTAAACGGATGATAAACTAATGGCGCTACAACAGCACATACTTTCTCACATTATATCTAACTTCCACTATTTTAGATTACTACAAAAAATATGCAAAAGTGTTTTCAACCAGCAAAAAATGGCTCAGGATTATAGCATACCTCTCTTGCCGGTTCATGTTTCACTCAACAATATAAATATTAATTCAATCGTGTAGGGTGAACCGAATAACGTGTCGCTTTAATTGTACCGTATTAATTTTTAGCAAAAAACAAAAACAACAACGCCCATTGCTTCTTTCTCCTTCGCCTACTGAAACGAAGTGATTTGCTTGCGCTTCCTTGCAGACGTAGTGGGCAGTCCGAAGTGCCCCCCCCCCCTCCCCCACTGCGTGAAGTGTCTTCCGCCGCGAGCAACATCCGCTGGCCTGTCCGCGCCGCCATGCACGGCCGCGTCTGCTGTGATTGGCTGCCTCGTCACATCGCGTCGCGCCCTGCATGTGTTTTCCGGCCTGTCATTCCGTACGTGAAGGTGTAGTCGCACGGACTGTCACCGCGTGTACCACCCGACCCCATGATGAATGCCCCGATTGCTCCAGAAAGCACACTGTCGCGTCGTGCAGCAGCTTCATTACGATGATATATTATTGCAGGGGAATTTACTAGCGGGAGGGGAAGTTGGTGGGAAAATATTTATGGACGGGATTGCCTCATGTTTAGGGTGTGCACGGCACACGCCCTCGACATTCTATGCAACGTGACGCATGTGCTAGTTTACAAGAGACGTTTTAATTGACGTTTTAATAGACATTACAACGTGAATTAACATCTATAGCAAGTGGTGATCGGGAAGTAGAAAGGCATTGCATTAATCATTCCTTCTACATAAACATTATGGAGATTGAAGCTGTGCAATTATACTTTTTTGCAAAAAATGAAGAGAAACGTCTTGTAAGAAATGAGTTACTGAATTGTTAATGTTTCATTACTCAATGGAGATAGAATCCTCGAAATTTTAGAACAGGCAGTTATACTTGTGAGAATGCATTCTTCAGATATGCAATATTTTCCTTCACACTAAATCATCCTCAGACAATTTTTAGAAGAGAAAATATTAAGTGGTAGGTTCTAAACTATTAAATCATTATGTTTATCTAGGTTTTAAAAACAGTTCAAAAGGCACTTGTTCACTTTAAATGTTCTCACGGAAGAATAAAGAAATGCTGTTGTTTACTTCAATCACGATCTTCCAAATTCTTGCACATTATGTCAGCAAGAGTGTAAAAATGGACGTATCAACGAAAGGAATAAATAAAGTTATTTTAATACTTTTGTTTAAAAGCAGAGGTCTGAAAACGTACTCCTCAACTCTCAAAAGTTGACGAATTGTATTAATATATTAATTAATTATTCGGGGAATATAGTTTTGCTAGGCGTTTCTTTTATTTTGAACCATTGCTTCTACTCTAGCATCCCTGATGTGCGAAAATCTAGATGGTACTATATAAAGTCAACCGACATCAGTGCTCCTGTCATTATCGGTTACTCCAAGTGAATAACTCGAAGTGCCCAATATATCGAAAATTAAACCTCAGTACTGGCTTTCCACTAAAGACTTTCCAAGGCAAGGAAATTGGTAGGCTATGTGAAGAGGGACGCATGACCCGAACAGTGTCCATGTACACGAAGCGGGAGGCTGCGGGTGCAAGTCCTGCCCAAGGCATAAGTTTCTTCACCATGGGATTCTAAGGATCTAATATGGCATTGTGACATACCAAAAATGACGGACATTTTATTTAGTGAAATAAAGGTTAATGGTGCAAATACGCAGATGACACCATAGCAACTCGAGTTCGTCCTGAGACGTGGGTTTCTGTGGTGCAGATTCGCAGATGACACCGTAGCAACGCGAGTTTGTCGTCAGATGTGAATTTCTATCGTGCAGATACGCAGGGTACACCATAGCAACGCGAAAAAAAAAAAACAATAGAGAAAAAAACACAGCGAGCTTTGAAGGGTGGATCAGATTGGGAATTACGGCATTCCGTCTCGTGTCGCGGCGGTGAGCGGATCGCTTGTGCTGTTTGCCCTGAAGTTAATTATCTAATCGGGACTTGTAATATTTCGTGAGAATGAACATTGAAGTATCGAAAATCCTGCGATCTTAAGGACTCATACCTAGGACCTCCCAGCCAAAGGCACTGCAGTGACATCAATTGATGCCCTGAGCTACCACTCCCAGTACAGTTCTCAGAAATGAGTACACACCAATACGCTGAAAACGAGTCAGCGAAACAGTTCTTGCGCAAGCCGTCTCTTCGAGGACTCCGAGAACGTGGTCAAGCACTAGCAGGGGCCGCGGGGCAGAGCGGTGCGGGGCGTGGCGGGGCGTGGCGGGGCGGGGCGGGACCGGCCTGGACGGCAATGGGGGCGGTGGCCACCGCGCCGGCGCGGCGCAGACCGGTACATAAATAATTTCCCCGACCGATCGGGTTGCGTATAAAACAAATGTATGTTCCCCAATTAAACCAGTCATTAACATGGTAGGTAGGATGTATATATTTTGACGTGAGACAAGGCAACGCGATTCATGAGCTTGTTTATTTTCGCGAGGCTAATTATGCCGCCTGGGTGAATTAATGCGGCGGTGGTGGCGGCGGCGGCGGCGGCGGCGGCGGTGGCCCCGCTTCTTTTTTGTCAGCGTTGCTCTCGGGCGGCGCGGCGCGGCGTTGCTCTCGCACGGCAGGCGCGGACGCTGTCGAGGGCCGCGCGTCTTATCGCATCGGCGACGAGGAGCCAATGAGGGCGGCGGCGGTGACGGAGGCAGCGACACAGGCGCACTTGGTTGATTGATTAGTGAGTCCGACCGCGTCAACTGCTAAAGTCATTAGTCCCGGAAGGGTAGGGAATGTTTCTTCCTCGGGAGGTGGAGGCGATCTTCACCCGCTGGATGGTGATATCCGCCGCCGACCCAAGGAAAGATAAAGATCATCTGCCCAGGGAAGGGGAGAACAATACCATTTTGGTTCACTTCTCACAATCACCTCTGCCACTTTTGATTCATTGAAGGGGAAGGTAAACAATATGTACGAACATCTGCACAGGAAAGGGGAGAACAATACGGGATAAGTTTCATCCCTTACCTACGCTCAGGTTGCTTGATTGTTTCCGGGCGCGTCAACTGCTAAGGTCACTAGTCCCGTAAGTGTAGTATATGTTTTTTCCTCGGGAGGTGGCGACGATTTCCTCCCGCTGGATGGCGATATCGGCGAACACCTACCGTCGGCTAGCGGGTTTTCCCCAACTAGGTATCTTCCACCAGCGGGGCACCGGTCCAGTCGAAACAAGCTCTAAACTCGCGGCCTGTCTCGCATGTTTATATAGAAGTGAAGCCAGAGATTTAAAGAAGTTAGGGGCAAGGATAGGACGAGGAAGAGGAAGGAAAGATCGCGCGCGGTCCTTGGCCCGTTTGTTGGGGTTCTGCTCCGGCAGGGTACTGCTGCGACCGTCGGTTCTCCCCAGGACCTCCCGCTTAGAGGCATTGCCTTGACATCACTTGATGTCCTGAGGCGCCTCTCCATGATGCGCACTTAGTGGTAGCTTGATTGACTAAAGTTACCGGACACACCAACTGTCATGCTCGTTAGCCCCGTTTATGTGGTAATGTTTCATTCGGAAAGGTAGCGGTGTTACTCCTCCGCCTGACGGCCAGATCCTGGAACGACCTACACGTCGGCTAGGGGGGAGGTCCTTCTCCTAGTATAGTATCTCAGCGGGGCACCGCCTCAGGGCAAGCTCTAAGTTCCCGACTGGTCTGCCGACATATGGGGTAGAGAAGTGCGTGTGTGTAAGGCGGGATGATAGAGAAGGGAAGAGGAAGAATAGATCACGTACGCTCCATGTCCTGTTTGTTGGAGTATTGCTTCAGCATTTGTCTTTTATTGATTGGAGAATTCACAGAAAACTACCAATCAAGATGTGCCGGCCCCACCAGTCAGCGAGTGAATTCGACCTAGACAGGTATCTAACGTCGAAAATCCGCCATTCTCGAAAGTGAAACCCCATGACCTTATGGTGACAATCGGTGCAGGTACAGCGGCAATGTTGGCCCAGAGCTAAACTCAGGCTGTGCGATGGTGGCGGTTGCGGCGAAGAAGGTGGGGGTGGCGAAGCGATGTCGGCGCCGTGGTGATGGGAGAACGGTGAGGGCGGCACGGGTTGGCTGGTGAAGGAGATGGAGTGGGGTGACGAGGCTCACTGCCAGACGCCAGCAGGGAGCCTTCAGGGGTGACAGGCAACCATCGCCTCCGCCTGCCACGAAAGCGCCTCGCAAGACACTGCCGCAAAACATGCACCGAGCAGGTAACTCCTCATACAAAAATGCTGTAAATTTGGACGCGATCGCGCACCCAGATAAAGTGTCAGGTGCGCTGGCTACTGCACAGTGTGAGCAAGAAGTCTGAGTTTCTTTTACACAAGGCTTCTTTTTCGCAAGGCGTCGTGCATTTTGACTAGTGGATAGAATGTGGAGGCAATGTGCCACGTCCTTCGTTCCTTATTTTGCACTAATATCACTGTTCCCATTAACCCTGGAATCATAAGGCTGATGACATCTGTGTTCCCAGAGTGACATTATCATGTTTAAATATTAGCAGCCTTTAATAGCGCTGTCATTCGGTCATTGTATCTTGAATTCCAGTTATTCTGCTTCCACCACGACAGTTGACTTGTGTATGTTTCCTCCTCACGTCATTCTACAACAGGTAATATAAAATAAAGCGTAATTGGGGTTATATTTGGCGCCACCTTGTAATTAAAGTCACAGATTATTCTAGCTTTAGCTGATGATTTTTGTTTATTTTCTGTTAGAATGTCAACGAATTCATCATAAGTTACTTATTTGTGAGAATAGCTTGGAAGATTGAGTTATATTTATTCTTTGCTCCTTGAAGTTTTATGCCAAAGTTTCTTGGCAGTTTGAACAATCAGATTAGCTACATTCATAATTTTCTAATATTTTTTTATGTTTGTAGTTTTGTATTAAGCTTTCAACTGTTTTCTTTCTGAAGTTATTTTGTATGCTAACAGCATAAAGTACATCTCGTAGGTTTATCTGTATGGAATAGTAGCCTTATTTGCAAGTTGATCGCTTAAGTAGTTTATATAGTTCTACAGTTTGTCTGACAAATGATAAATAATCATTTTCACTATAACAGAATCACATCGTTCATTGTTGAATATTAAACATGAAAATAAAGAATAGTTAAGAGAGGACGGGGTCATCAGTGACCCCGCCTTATAGTTAGTATTCGTTGAAATCAACCTTGTGAATCCAGGGTTAATAATCTATTAGTTATTTACTGGATCGCTCACAAAAAATTGAATAACGTTCTTCTACAAGGGTCAATCTTCGTCGATGGAAAAACAAGTTTCTACAGAATTTTGGTATGAGAAATTCAAATTGTATATCACAAATTTTCCACTTGATCAATGATGAATAAATATGTTTGACTGAAACTAATTACGATATAAAACAGAAAATCTAAAAACTGCCAAGTCAATATTGCAAAAGTTAAATTGAAATTTGGATTCAGTGTGGGATTTACTTCTTCACCCGTTGCCAACAGTGCACTAACTGTCGTTAAGTAAACTCCCCTTCCGCCATCTCAACCGAAGATAATTTTTTAAAATACCGCCCACCATTTCTTACGAATATTATTGTAATCCACTTCAACAGCGACTATCAATACGATAGAGTCTATAATTCAAGTCTCGATTGTTCGAGTTTCCAATAAATCCAACTTACCAAAAAATTAATTTAAATAAATAAATTTATTCCTAAAAAATGACCAAGACATGAAAAAATACATGTTTTTTGTTGTCGTTTGGCCGGTTTGAGGCATTGTTGTCGGACAGGGGCGGTAGCATTGTTGTTACCTCTGTCAAACAACAATTAGTTTAGTGCAGATTGCAGTTCGATTAGTTCAGTACTAATCGCGCAATTTAATCACTTTCGAAATATTTTTTTAAAATTTAGTTTATAGAATCGTTGTTTTCCTATGATGGACTCCACAAAAAGGAAAAGGAAATTAGTTACATATTAGAATTACTTCGAAATTTAAAGTTACATTTATGTTTCTATTTAATAAATTAATCATTTTCGATAATTTGAGTTTTCATTAATTCGAGCTAGGCCCGGTCTCGTCCACCTCGAATTGCCGAGACTACTGTAATATTCAGTCGCTGTCTGGACGAGAATTCTAGCGGCCGGCTGCTCTGATCGGTAGTTTCCCGTGGTTTCTCCGATCAACATCAGGCGAATGCCGGAGCAATACCCTACCAAACGGGACACGGACCGCGCGCGATCTTTCCTTCCTCTTCCTTGTCCCATCCTCTCCCCTTACACACACACTTACACTAACATGCACTACACTACCACATATTCCGGGAGACCGGTCGGGAGTCCCGGCTTGGGCGGTGCACCGCTGGTGGGAGAGTCCTGGTTAGGGGAAAACCCCACTAGCCGACGGTAGGTCGGCGCCGGATCTCGCCATCCAGCGGGGGAAAATCACTGCCATCTCCCTGGAATAAAACATGCAATACACTTACGGGAATAATGACAAAAGCAGCTGACGCGCCCGGAAACACGAAAAAATCAATCAATATACTGTAATACCAACATCTAGCCCACTTGTTTCGTTCGCTGGAAATGATGGCGAAAATCGCAACTCCTGTCCGCTGAGCCATTCGGGTTTGATTGTCTATGTCCTTCCAACTGATTGATTTATAGATAGATATTTCTAGGCCCATCAATTTCTGTGGCTGTTAGTCCCGTTAGTGTAGTTAAATTTTTATCCCGGGAGGTGAAGATGTTCCTTCCACATTGAATAGTGAAATATGATCCAGAGCTGTAAGTAGTTTTGGGAGGGATTTCCCCCTCCAGATATCTCGCAATCTGGACACCGCCCCTGCCGGGAAAATCTCTAATCTCCCTCTGGTCTCTTGACATGTGTGGCAGTGGGTAATGCATGCACGTGTGAAGGCAGAGAATATGATAGGACAAGGAAGAGGAAGGAATGATCGCGGACTGTCAGTGTCTCATTTGTAGGGTATTTCTCTGGCATGCGCTGACATACTCTGGCACTGCGGAAAACAACCGATCAGAGCAACCGGCCGCCAGAATTGTCTTCCAGACTACTGTTGAATTTGGCCTAGTAGCAATGTAACTAAAATGAAAAATCCGCCACCGTCGGAACACGAACCCTAGCCCCTCTAAGTCAGAGTTGTCGCAGAATAATCTGGCTCTGAGCTAAACGTAGGGCAAACATTCAATAGGTGACATGTCCATTTGGCAAAATTATGTTCGTCTGTTTTTTTTACCTAGAACTTTATTGCCAGAAAAAAATGTGATATGTCTCACAATACATTAAGTAGAACTCTATTCGTTGAGTATCGGACAGTGTTGAAAAGTGTAAAATTTCTGATATATTTTTCATTTTTATTGGAAAAGAATCATGTGGACGTGTCAGGTTTTGAATGTTCGCTCCTTCTCCCTTCAACTGAAGGCAGGAGCATCGTTAAGACAGCTGCTGATTTCGCCCCAGCTATGGAAAGGCTACCAGGGTGTAAGAGACCTCCACTGTTGGGACTCGACTCGTATCCCTACCCAGTCAGATTTGCTCAAGAGTAAGCAAGCTCCGAGCTAAACTCAGCTGCTGCCTCCAACTGAAGGCAGTAGCGTCGCTGAGAAGGTGAACAGACACCTGCTGAATTAGACCATCTATGTAACGTGTGAAAAATCCGCTACCGATAGGACTCGAATCCTAGCCCCTCCGGTCAGAGTTGCTCAGCTGGCTCCGAGGTATATTCATCCTTTGCCTCCAGCTAAAGGCAGCAGCATCGCTGACAAGATGAACAGACAGCTGTTGGATTCGACCTAGCCATGAAAATGTTAGTAGTGAGCAACATCCGGGACTCGAATCCTAGCTCCATTCAGAGCTGCTGCAGAGTCGGCTGGCTCCGACCTAAACTCGGTCACTGCCTGCAACTGAAGGCTTCAGCATCCAACGATGCTGAAGGTGAACAGACAGCTATTGAATTCGGCCTAGCTATGGGAAGGCTACTAGTGTGAACAATCCGAATCTCGAATCCTTGCCCCTCCTAGTCAGAGGCTGCAGAGTCAACTGGTTCTCAGCCAAACTCAGCCGCTTCCTCCAACTGAAGGCACCAGCACCGCTGAGAAAGTGCAGTGCCATCTGCCGCAACCCCACGCGTCGCCGAGAAGTGCAGGCGGCGTGGCGGGCCCTCCGGGGGGATTAGGCGGATTGGCAGGTCGTTTGTCGCGCGCGAGCAGCTGCCGGCGCGGGCGTGCACGGGCGTGCAGGGGCGTGGGAGGCCGCCGCGCCGGCGCGACGCGTCGGGGCCTCAGAGGCAGCGCTGCCGCAGCTGCTCGCGTGTTTTGACACCGCTGCGGAGGAAGTCATTTGATGCTTTTGTCTTTGTTTTTGCGCGCGGCGCGGGCCGACGCCTTTTGACGGGCCCTCTCCATAATCCCCCGGCGGACAAACGGCCCAACTGCCGCCAAGGCGCCCAAATTAACTTCCGCTTCGGGGGAATCACAATGGGCCTCCCGTGACGGCCAGCCCCGGCGACCGCGCGCAGTGTCAACAACGGGGCTGGACTTGGAAGGGCGATGACAGCTACGGGGATAGGAGGTTTTTGTATTTGGATAGGAGGGGCAGACGCGGTGAAGTGTTGGTTCAATTAGATTAAAAAAAGTGTTGGGTAACATGTGGCCTCCATTCAAACATTAAGAAAATCGAAGTATTAAGAAACTGTTTGGTTTCCAATATTTAAAAGATAACAAGCACACAATAATGCTTTTGGTAACTGTACCCTTAGTTTTTGTTTTTCTTTCTTTCTTTCTTCAAACAACGATTAATTAAAATAGTAGCATCTGCTGACTTCTTCTTGATACCACTTCCTTCACTGTTTGGGGTGGCTTGTTTGCGGAAAATAGAACTTTACTCAGACGGGAAAGAAGAAGAAGAAGAAGAAGAACAAGCAGAAGAAGAAGAACAAGAAAAAGAACAAGAAGAAGAAATTAGATAATTTACTACGTGATAAGCAGGGTATAAGATGATAGTAAACATGTGTCTATCAGTTGAACACAAGATTCAGTTGAAGTTTGGTTCATAAAAAAGTGTCTCACAAAATTAAACTTGAAAATATTTCTGTAAATATTTGAGACTGAAGAAATCTTCAACAAATTATGCGATTAATTTTGGATGCGAAAGCGATTTAATCCGTTAAGTTGGGAGTTGAAGGAAAGAAAAATCATGTCGCGTTACATAGCGTCCTCATCTCCAAGCATAGTTATCCGTGTCAGTGTCCAAGAAGCCTTATTATGTGCCACCCATTATGTGATATACGATCGCTTCATTTTCCGCCAGGAAAGCCCATGCTGAGAGATAAATAAATGTACATTGAAGGTTAACCCGGTAGAGAATTTTTACATCACATTCCAGCAGCCTGCTTTACGAAAATCTAGATCTTCAATCCATAAGTAAAAAAAAAAATTACATACACTAGTGACCTTATTTCAGACTGTGAATTTTACAATTTTTGTCTTATGAAATACTGTCAAGGTTCACACTATCACCACCATGAACTAAATAAAGTTAATCATACACAGCTAATCATACACAGCTAATCATACGGAATTATTTTTTTAAATTTCAGGATAAGACTTCAACCTCTAAGCCATTCCTATGCCTACCTGCCTGCCCTCCGGGATACAACACTAGCAGAGACTAGCACAAATCATCGCCCATCCATCAGACGATACTGTAAGTATTTCCATTCTTGAAATTCATTGAACATTCCAATCAAACTATCCCCACGTAGTTACGAAATGTCATAGTATCGGAAATGACACACTCCACACAGATCTGAATATTTTAATCTTAAAAGGACCAATCCATTCCTCTCCCAGGATATATCTCAATCGAATTGATAATCAATAAGATGTCTTTGCAATAAATTTACTTGTCAACAGTTAAGGAACAGTAAGGTAGTATTATTAAGGACTCAAAAGTAAATAAATAAATAAGTTTCCAATATGTTATAACAATTGGTTGTACTGGATTCGTACATCTTGTGAAGGTTGTGTATCACCGAATGATGTCCAGTCATATTCTTCTAAGTACATTAGTTTCGTAAATGTAGTGAACGTTACTATATATCCCGGGTGATGGTAGTCTCTCCCAGGAGAAAATGAGACACGAAGCGTTTCTTTACGTCGGGTGCAGGGGTTCACCGCTTCCAGGTATCTCCGCTAGCGGAATAAACTCGTAAGCTCCCTACTGGTCTCACGATATGCGTGGTAATCTAATGCATGAAAGTGTATGTGTGTGTGTGTAAGGGTAGAGGATAGGGGAAGAAAGAGAAACGAAATATCGCGCGCGGCACGTGCCCCGATTGTTAGGACACACTGGTATTCTGCCGGTACTGATGGGAGAAGACACGGAAAAACGACCGAGCAGCCGGTTGTCAAATTTTTTCTGCAGATAGCGGCTGAATTCGACCCAGCTGTATAGCTAGTGCCTAAAACCGGCCGTGTCGCCGAGACTCGAACCGTAGTGCCTTCCGGTCAGGGCCACCGCGGTGGGAATAGTTGCTGCGTTGATCCATCTCAGCCGATGGGTCGTTACGGGACGCGCTCTCCTCCGTGTAGACAGGACTCGAACCCTAGCCCCTTCTCTCTCAGGGCCACTGTGGAGGGAATAGTTGCTAACTGGGGCTATCTCAGCTGGTGGGTCGTCGTGAGGCGCGCTCACCGACGTGTCAACTGGACTCGAACCCTCTCATGGCCACTGCTAAGGGAATAATTGCTATCTGGGGCCATCTCAGCCGGTGGGTCGTCGCGGGGTGCTCTCTCCGCCGTGTCCATGGGACTCGAACCCTAGCTCCTTCCCTCCCAGTGCCACTACGCTGTGAATAGTTGCTGCCTTGAGCCATCCCAGCCGGTGGGTCGTCCTGGGGCGCGCTCGCCGCCGTGTCAACTGGACTCGAACCCTCTCAGGGCCACTGCTAAGGGAATAGTTGCTGCCTTGAACTATCTCAGCCAGTGGGTCGTCGCGAGGTGCTATCTCCGCCGTGCCGACGGGACTCCAACCCTAGCCCCTTCCCTCTCAGTGCCACAGCGGTGGGAATAGTTGCTGCCTTGAGCCATCCCAGCCGGTGGGTCGTCCTGGGGCGCGCTCGCCGCCGTGTCAACTGGACTCGAACCCTCTCAGGGCCACTGCTAAGGGAATAGTTGCTGCCTTGAACTATCTCAGCCAGTGGGTCGTCGCGAGGTGCTATCTCCGCCGTGCCGACGGGACTCCAACCCTAGCCCCTTCCCTCTCAGTGCCACAGCGGTGGGAATAGTTGCTGGCCTGAGCCATCTCAGCCGGTGGGTCGTCGCGGGGCGCACTCTCTCGGGGGTCGAGTTCGTGAGCGCCGCGAGGGCGGGGGGCCGCGGGGCGGGGAGGGGCGGGGCGGGATTTACGGTGGCTGGCGCGTGGGAACGCGCGGCGCGGCGGGGCCGGGGGCGACGCGGGGGCGGCGCGGGGGGCGGAGTCCCGCTCGTAACTCAGCGGCGGCGGTTCGGCCCTTTGTCGGCGGCGCCGCGGCGGCTGTTTACGCCGTTAATTACGGAGGTGATAACGCCCACGGCGGCCCGCCCCCGCCCCGCCCCCGGCCGCCGCCTTCGCGGAAAGTAAACACGCGCAGCTGCCGCTGGTCCACTGGGCGCGGCGGCGGAGGTGGGGGTGGTGGCGGCGACGGCCATGGCGGTGGTGATGTTGGCGGAGGGGACGCCCTGGCGGAGATGGAGGTGGTGGTCGAGGCTGAGGTTGAGGTTAAGAGTGAGGCTGAGACTGAGTTTAGATCTGAGGCCGAAGCTGAGGCTGAGGTTAATAGTGAGGCAGTGTCTGTGGTTGAGTCTAGACCTCAGGCCGAAGTTGTGACTAAGATAAGAATGCAGCTGAGGGTGGGATTCAGTGTAGGTTTGAGACCGAAGCTGAAGTTGAGGTTAAGAATGAAGGTGAGGCTAAGGTTCAGTCTAGTCTGAGACCGAAGCTGAAGCTTAGGTTAAGAGTGAGGCTGAGGGTTGAGTGTAGGTGTGAGGCCGACGCTGAGGCTGAGGCTGTGGTTATGAGCGAGACTGAGGCAGAGGCTGATGTTGAGTCTAGGTCTGAGGTCGAAGCTCAGGCTGAGGTTAAGAGTGAGTCTGTGGCTGAAGTTGAGTCTAGGACAGGCGAAGGTGAGGTTCAGGTTAAGAGTGAGGTTGAGGCTGAGTCAGAATTCCAGTCTGAGACAGGATCTGAGCCTGAGTCTGAGTCTGTACCATAATCCGAGTCTGGCGGAGGCTGAGGGCGAGGCTGAAGCTGAGGCTGAGGTCAAGGATCAGACTTAACCTGAGAATAAGTCTGAGTCAGAGTCCCATTTTAAGTTGAAGTTTGAGTCTGCTTCTGAGGTTGAAGCTGAAGTTGAAGCTGAGGCGGAGAGTGGCAATGACCGAGGCTGTGACAGTGGCAGGTGGCATAGTAACACCTGCTGCAAGTCTTAAGCTTGCATGTCAAAGATGTGTTTACAGATGATGGTGCATAAAACAGCCGTTACGCAATACATGAGAATCCTCCCGCACCCAACTGGTCTTTTAACCTTTCGAACAACCCTACATCATTACTGCTTTGAAGGAGGCCACGAAAGGATGGCGGAAACGATGACGCACCCTCCACAACGGGTTCGGAAAGAAATCGATGGATCTCCTCGCGAATTTGCGTGGATTCACTCTTACAATATTGTTTTGGATTATCTCAAAGGTCATTATTCCCAAGAGAGTCGTCTTTTAATTATTTACTCTCGAATCATGTGTAATATGATGTAACATAATATGTAAGAACTAAAGACGCCGTAGTTGTCCGAAGTAGTTCGGTACACTAAATGAAGTTGTTCCGAGTTGATGAATACGTAGTATTCCCAAAAACTGTATATTTTCCAAAAAGTCAGTTTTCTTGTTCATTGCGATGACCATACTTTCATATGAGGCCAACAATTTTTTGTATTCCCCGCCTCGCGCCGCTTCTACTGGTGCGTGTACATCCCTTTCAGGATTTGGAGGGAAAATGAGACTGGTGCGTGTACACTCTTTTCAGGATTTGGAAGGGAATTGAGACTGGTACGTGTACATCCCTTTCAGGTTTTGGAGGGGAAATAAGACTGGTGCGTGTACATCACTTTCAGGATTTGGAGGGGAAATAAGACTGGTGCGTGTACATCCCTTTCAGGTTTTGGAGGGGAAATGAGACTAGTGCGTGTACATCACTTTCAGGATTTGGAGGGGAATTGACTCAGGTGCATGTACATCCCTTTCAGGTTTTGGAGGGAAAATAAGACTGGTTCGTGTACATCCCTTTCAGGATTTGGAGGGGAAATGACTCAGGTGCGTGTACATCCCTTTCAGGATTTGGAGGGGAAATGACTCAGGTGCGTGTACATCCCTTTCAGGATTTGGAGGGGAAATTACTCAGGTGCGTGTACATCCCTTTCAGGTTTTGGAGGGGAAATAAGACTGGTGCGTGTACATCACTTTCAGGATTTGGAGGGGAAATGACTCAGGTGCGTGTACATCCCTTTCAGGATTTGGAGGGGAAATTACTCAGGTGCGTGTACATCCCTTTCAGGATTTGGAGGGGATATTACTCAGGTGCGTGTACATCCCTTTCAGGTTTTGGAGGGGAAATAAGACTGGTGCGTGTACATCCCTTTCAGGATTTGGAGGGGAAATGAGACTGGTGCGTGTACACCCTTTTCAGGATTTGGAGGGGAATTGAGACTGGTGCGTGTACATCCCTTTCAGGTTTTGCAGGGGAAATAAGACTGGTGCGTGTACATCACTTTCAGGATTTGGAGGGGAAATGACTCAGGTGCGTGTACATCCCTTTCAGAATTTGGAGGGGAAATTACTCAGGTGCGTGTACATCCCTTTCAGGTTTTGGAGGGGAAATAAGACTGGTGCGTGAACATCACTCAGGTGCGTGTACATCCCTTTCAGGATTTGGAGGGAAAATGAGACTGGTGCGTGTACACCCTTTTCAGGATTTGGAGGGGAATTGACACTGGTGCGTGTACATCCCTTTCAGGTTTTGGAGGGGAAATAAGACTGGTGCGTTTACATCGCTTTCAGGATTTGGAGGGGAAATGACTCAGGTGCGTGTACATCCCTTTCAGGAGGGAAATAGACTGGTGCGTGTACACCCTTTTCAGGATTTGGAGGGGAATTGACACTGGTGCGTGTACATCCCTTTCAGGTTTTGGAGGGGAAATAAGACTGGTGCGTTTACATCGCTTTCAGGATTTGGAGGGGAAATGACTCAGGTGCGTGTACATCCCTTTCAGGTTTTGGAGGGTAAATAAGACTGGTGCGTGTACATCACTTTCAGGATTTGGAGGGGAAATGACTCAGGTGCGTGTACATCCCTTTCAGGATTTGGAGGGGAAATGAGAGCGGACTCAGGGGAAGTTGCTCGTGCTCGCAGGAGCGCTGAGCTTCCCAGGCGGGCAAGTAGCTCCTGCAGGCGCGGTTTGACGGGCGTGATTTAAAGCACAACTTTCGCAATTTCGTTGAGTGGACCGCTAAAACTTCTTTCTAAACGAAAACTCCTAGTGTTTTAAATATAAATATGGTTGCACTTTTCTATCACAGATTTTAATGAAAATCGGATCTAAACCATACTTACCTTGCACATTCTTCTATTCGAACAAAAGAAAAACAAATAGTCATTTTGCAGACAATTTGGAGAACAAAGACAATTTTGAAAACAATTTCAAAGAACTGCCTAAATTAAAATATCTTAATGATCTCCGGCAAGACACAATAACATCTTGCCCCTGACATGTTTAGCAAGTTTCAATTGAAAAGCTTCTAATCTTAGTGTAATGCATAACACAACTTCCCATCCTTCCATCCAGACATCCCTCCATACAGACAACCTTATTTTGGGGTACCACAACGGGTATCTTTTCTCCACCTGCACCAATATCAACCATTTTTGGAACACCACTAATAGACCTTCATGCTGACTTGTGTTCGCAGCTACATATCAAAAGAACCTTAAGAGGAGGTTGTACAGTCCATCTCTGTAGTGTTATTTGTGTTGAGTTAATGTACCTTTATCTAACAACAAATCATAGCAAATACATGATACTCAAGTGGTGAAATTTTCATAGTTATGTGAAATTGTTTCTGAGAAAAAGGTTCACGAAGACAAAAAATCAAAGTTTTCGGGAAATGCAGGTTTTGTAACACACATCTAACACAATCCTAGTGCACATTATGGCTCATCAGCTTCTTCTACCTCATTATCTGAACTTTACCTCTTTGTTCCTAGAAACGTACTCGTTTTCAACTTTGTTCTACCGCCTCTTCTGCCTTTTTTACATCGTGACTAAGTAGTAGTATAGTATAGTAGTGTTTTGTAGTGACTAAGACACCATAAAAAGACTTACAATATACAAACTATAATGCACGATATTAACGCAAACAATGCCACCAAAATGTCAGAAAAAAATGACTATCGTGAGGCAGCTTTGCCACATCTTTCTAAATACAACCACACAAAATGTTTCCCTAAAAAAATGACTTCGAAAACATAAAGAAAGCGTGAAGTGCCAGATGACGTAAAAATGGGAGTAACGCTTGGCGTGGCTTGTCATCTAAATGTCATTTAAAAGCCGTTAGGAACATAATATCACGAAAATGTATATTGAAATGTGTTAAATGAATATTAAAGATTCAAAATAACACAAAAAACAAACATCGAAAATTTTGGTTCTATGACGTGTACAACTGTACAACCTCTCCTGAAACTCGTCTTTATCATCGAAAATTTGAGATGATTGTGATGGGAGTGATTCCAATATTTCTCCTCCCTGTATTATATTATAGTATAGTGAAGAGAAAGAACAACACTGACCAGTAATGTAAGTACCAATAAAACCACCAACACGAAAATTACGAAAATACCTCATATTTAGCCAGAAGCTAAAAAAGTGTTTTAATCATTTAAAGCTTTTCTCAGCTAGGATATGTTCACAATTTACAAATTTGCTAGTCCCCAAAATTACGTTGGAGTGGCTCATAAACAAATTTGTCGGTTTGGGCTAGTTTTTTCCATCAATAAACCAAGCATCCTGGGGCAGTAGAAGGCAGCTTATAACTCTCCCTCTATTTAACGGGCAAGTTGCCACTCACCCCGTCACAGATAACGTTGCGTTTATTTTTCTACAATTTGAATGATGAAGTATGGTTAAAAAATATTGAAATTTGTGCTAATTGAAAATTTTTTAACGCATTTTACAATTAATCGTTTGAGTCTTTATGTCGTATATTTTAAAATGCCTCTGTAAAATGTTAACGTGATTGCTGTGCCCAATTCTTAGCTTTCTCTTCTTCGCTCTTCCAGTGTTTCATTTCCAGGGAACCTATTAGCTTTCAAAGATTATTAAGTGCTATATAGACCCAAAATTCACATGTATGCTATTTTGTCGTTTAGAATACACTAGCAGAATTACTTCCCGGCTCCTTCAGCGCTGCAACCACCAGGTGTTCTCGTGCTGCAATCGTTCCCCCCCCCCCACTCACTGTCTTGTAATTCAGCCTTAGTTTAGCCCGTCTACATCTCGCGCCTCCCGTTCGTTCCTTCCTCCTCGACCCTGCCCAACAGCACTCAGTAACGCCCGGCAACAATGAAGCCCAGGTGGATTGCACATTGCATTTAACTGAAGCGCCATCTTGTGCTGCAGCGCCATCTAACGGAGCTACAACAAAATGAACAGCATAAAAACCTTCTCCGTGAAAAATCACTAACAGAAGTGTCCCAACTTTCATGGAGATTGGTCAAACTGTTTCGGAGTCCATTGTTCTCAAACAAATCAATGTCCATTTATATACTAGTAATGTTAGTTAATACATCGTTTACACGATGCTTTTCATTTTAAATCAGCGAAAATATTTTTATATCGCGGAAAAGTTATTTTCATATAAAATCAAACAAATAATTCAAAATTGCAATTTTCATATTAAATCAATAAAACAATGTTTACATTGAATTATTTGTCTTATTTGAGCCTTATCTTATTTTTTAATATATTTTCATGGTTCTCAAGTTTAATAAATCGAATTGATAAAAACTGAGTACATTCTCATGCTGATAACGGAGCGGGTAAAAATATTCAAAAGGCCCGTGCAGGCTTAAAGAATACGAAAACTTCCACAAACGTTTTAAGCATACCATTACGTGTTTCGTTTCAGGGTCATAAACATACAGCAATGAACTAGTAAACCATAAACCAAATTAGGACCACTATGTCTTTGAATGTAATTCACTTTTAGGACAGCTTCAGTACGACAACAAATCAACCAAAAACGCATGGAGAGATCCATTTCCTGTTGACTATAGTGAAATATTACTGTACCCAACTAAACTTTAAAGAAAAAATATCCCATTATGTCCTATCAATTTGATAGACGTCGACCTCACTATGCACTCGTAACAATAATATAGTATAAGGTCAAATTTCATAATATCGTAAAGGTACCTACCTAAAGAACCAACATCCTTTACTACAAAATCACGGTATTCATTCAGAAGTTTGCGAGAAATAGTGCGTAATGTGCACTGGGGAATGGAACTCAATTAATTTCATAAATAGAGCCAAAACAATAAAATTTGAGAGAGTTGAAATGTGAAGTGAAGTCGTTGTCTTCTTTTCATTATTACTTGAAAAATATTTTATGAACTGGCTGCCATAGTCCAACGTCAGCATTGCTATTCCACTGCACCAGCCGGGACAAGCTTACGTTCCCGACCGGTCTCCCGGCATGCGTGGAAGTGTAGTGCATGTTAGTGTAAGTGTGTTTAAGAGGAGAGGATAGGACAATGAAGAGGAAGGAAAGATCACATGCGGTGCATGGCCCGTTTTTTAGGGCATTACTCCGGCATTCGCCTGGTGTTGATCGGAGAAACCATGGAAAACTACCGATCAGAGCTTCCGACCGCTAGAATTCTCGCCCAGGCAGCGATTGAATACGATCTAGCTGACAAGCTAGTGTCGAAAATGTTGCCACTGTCGGGACTCGAACCTAGGACCTCCTGGCCAGAGGCACTGTAGTGACTTCAGTTGATTCCCTGAGCCACCTCTCTCGGTCATCCTTCTCCTCTTCTCACTCCTCGCGCCCAGACTAACAACGCAGTACACAGTCGTACAAGTCAGGAGAGTAGTTGGAAGCTTAGAACCTTTCCCGGTTGGGGCGGTGCCCCGCTGGTGGTTAAGCGGTACGTAACACTTATTGTAAATTCATCACATCACATTCACTGTCAGGTGATTTTAAATTTGAAATGCAAATATATTAGAAATGCATTTAACGAAGGCAGTAATAACTTATGTGTGCGTAATACGTTGATTGATTATTCATTGCATTATTCGGCCTACATCATAGTCGTGTTGCTGAAAGCGATTGAAATGTTAACATGAGCAGTCACAGTAATTCACTTCATGGTTTCAAAGACAGAGTGTAAAAACGAATAAAAAAATCAATTTCCATTTAGTATTAAGATCGTAAATTAGAAGAATGAGAGTGCGATGCGTGTGACTTTCTGGAGTATCTGCTGCGTAGATATTCTCACGGGACAAGAGGTATCGTAGTCATGAAAATTATATGAAATGTTATAATCCATCAAGATCTTCCCTAGCTGCTGTGAAACCTTCGAATTGAACCTTCATTTTACAGCAAACTGGAAACAGAAGAAATCATAATTTATCATTTCGATTTCTTATTCCATCACTCGGATTACGAATGGCGCGTTTAGTCGTAGGGGAGTGTAATAGGAAAGAAGGAATAAATCGTCCTTGAGCAGCTGAGACGTTCCCATCGCCTTGCTTTCCTTCTCTCAGCCCTCGCCCCTGCCCTGCCGTCATTCGTCGCGTCCGTCCCGCGCCGCCCGTTCCAATCCCATTGCCCTTGTCCGCCCACCCCGTCCGCCTTCGCCCGCCCCCGGACACCCAAGCCGCCCACGACCCTCACGCGCCCCCACGCCCCACACGCACCCCACGGCCCCCACGCCTGCCCACATTCGCCCACGATCGCCCACGTCCGCTCACGATAGTCCCCCGCCCACGCCCCCCCCACACCCCTCGCCCCCGACGCAGCACCCCCCGCACCCCCACGCCCGCCCATCCGCGCATACCAACCCACGCATACCCGCCCACGCCTGTCCGCCCACGCCTGTCCGCCCACGCCTGTCCGCCCACACCTGCCCGCCCACGCTTGCCCGCCCACGCCTGCCCGCCCACGCCTGCCCGCCCACGCCCCGCCCACGCCTGCCCGCCCACGCCTGACCGCCCACGCCTGCCCGCCCACGCCTGACCGCCCACGCCTGACTGCCCACGCCTGACCGCCCACGCCTGCCCACGCCCACACCACCCACCCACGCCCGCACACCCACGCCCGCACACCCACTCCCGCCCCCACGCCCATCCACCCACGCCTGCCCACCCACGCCTGTCCACCTCCACCTGTCGCCCAAGCCTGAACGCCCGCCCACGCCTGCCCAAGCATATCCATGTCCGCCCACGCCTGCCCAAGCTCGCCCGCCCATAGCCGGCCCACACCCGCCCACGTCCACCCCTAGCCGGCGCACACCCGCCCATTTCCACACGCCCACGCCACCCACACCCGACCGCCCTCGTCGTCCGCCCTCCGGCCTCGCTCGCCCTTCGCCCCCTGCCCCGCGCCGCAGCGGCCGTCCGTCGTCCGGCGTCGCCGCCCCCGCAAATGGCGGCCATTTTTCGCGGCCGAGGCCGCTGCGCGTGGCGGCGGAAGGCGCGGGGCGGTGGACAATGAATGCGGATGAGCGATCGGGTGCGTTCTGGATCGAGGACGCGCGATATTTCAGCGCTGCTCGCGCCGCGCCGCGCCGCGCGCGACCCGCCCCGACCCCTCGCCCCGCCCATAACTCACGCGCCCCGCCCCCTCGCCCGCCGCCTCGCCCGCCGCCTCGCCCGCGCCCGCGACAAATCGCTGGTGTAGGCGTCTACTCCGGGCGGTCAGCCGGAGCATCTCCCCCGCATACGTCTTCTGCCTTTCACCACTTTGTCTTATATTCAATTAGCCCAATCGCTCTGAACATATCATTCTGCTCGTGCTGTGGGACGGGAGTTTAACAAATGAGCACAGTTTGGATTATAATTGTGATGATGGGCTGTTTAACTTGTGGTGTGGAGCAAGGCCGTTTTTGTTTGATGATGGTAGATGTTCAATTTATAATTCGCATTGCAAGTGTGGCTAATTGTCTTGGGACTATTTAGTACAATGCCAGTGATAGTGAGTAATGACTAAGAAACACTTATTGTTAAAATGTTGAAAATCATGTGATTTATAATTCAAATTAAATATTGGCCCTTAGTCCTTGATTATTTAACGGTCGAGTCCGTTTTGATCAGTATGAAATGACCCTCCCGTAATGTAATTTTGTATCCAACAATATTGTGAATCTAGGAAGGTCTTTCAACCCTGTGTCTTATATTCAATTAGCCCAATCGCTCTGAACATATCATTCTGCTCGTGCTGTGGGACGGGAGTTTAACAAATGAGCACAGTTTGGATTATAATTGTGATGATGGGCTGTTTAACTTGTGGTGTGGATGGAACATTGCTGTGAGAACAGGACAACCTTCTCGCTTGTGGTTTTGTATCAAGGTCACTTTTGTTTGATGAAGGTAAATGTTCAATTTATAATTCGCATTGCATTTGGATAATTGTCTTGAGACTCTTTAGTTCAATGAGAGTGATAGATAGTGAATAATGACTAAGTAACACTTATTGTTAAAATGTTGAAAATTATGCGCTAGTTAATACAATTTAAATATAAAATATTTGCCCTTTGTGCTTGATTATTTAATGGCCCAGTCCTTTTTGATCAGTATGAAATGAACCTCCCGTAATGTAATTTTGCATCTTACAATTTTGTGAATCTAGGAACTCCTTTAATTCCACGAGTTTCATATTACTAGTAATACACACAGAACCTATCAAAAATATAGATATTCGAATATCGTGACAAAAGAAATATTTTCTAAAACACTCCGATGTGAAAACAATGCGCTAACAATCCATCTTCTCTTCTGAAAGATTCAGAACTGGTTTCCAACTTTCTGAATTTTTCGATGTAAGTGAAGAAGAGGGAATAGCTCCGAGAACAGTTTCTCTCTAAAATATTTTCTTCACTTATCGTTCCGCGTTAAGCACCCCCAAGAGATATCGAATATCCAATGCAGTACATTGTTAATGTAGTGCATTACATACGATTACATTACATTACGTACGATAACACATTCGGAAATCAAGCCAGCTTATTGTGGCTCTTGCTTCAGTTGATTCACTTTCACAAGTTTAAAAAAACGAAACAAGATTACCCACTCAGTGGCTGAAGATAGGTCAACCACGATCCCGTAACCTGAAGAATACCAGAGCCATCGGTTTCTTTGGTGACGTACCCAGGACGAGCGAAGCTCTGTTATGGCGGCTCCACACATTCGGCATTCGCCGAGAAGCGAGTAACTGATCGCGGAATCCCGAGTATTGTGGATGGGTTGCTTGTTATTTGCCGAGCGACGAACACTCGGTGCAGGTCCTACGCACCGCGTGTCGATCTTTTGCACACATCAAAGGAAACGAACATTCGCCGAGCTCATCAGCTGCTCGGGATTGGGCGAGCGGTAGCTGGCTGCTCGTGTAGAGCCGCTTTTAGGCGTGGAAGTTGTTCAATATTCTCGTGGATTATTCTGCACCCTGCTCACGGATGCTACTGGTGCAGGGTGGGAGCAAGGCCTGCTTGCAATCACAGCTGAACAGGGGACCTTTGATACAAGCGTCGCAGCATTTGATCCTCCATTACGCCCCTAATGACCCTAGCATGAGTTCGCACGTTCCCCGGCAGGGAGCAGCACTGCCAGTCGAGCATCGCTCGATCTTTAATAGACTCTGTGTGTATCAGTGGCATCCGCATTGAGTTTAATTTGTTCAAGTTAGTACAAGAACTCCTTATAGGCTAAAAAACAAGCTTCTACATTTGACTAGGATTCGGATAAAACATACTATAAAGACGATGAATGTGTGTGTATATATATATATATATATATATATATATATATATATATATATATATATATACATATTAAATGACACATTTAATAAATACAATTGATTTTATATTGAACCATTTACAGGGTTGGCAGATTTGCAGGCTCTCCGTCGTAAATGTGTATTATTTCCCCAAATGCGAACTTTAAAAAAGGGAAAAGTAAGGAAATGATCATATTTACTGAATTAAAAATGTATTATGTAGGTTTATGCCTCCCCCATATTACCCCCTCCCGAACTCACGCCAATAGATCTCCTTCTTTTCCTTCCTCTTATACTGTTTTGTTCTTTTTTCCGCCTTCTCATTTTCCCCCATCTTCGAACTTCTCCCTCTTCTAATGGCTGTTCCAGTATATCACTATGCCGTAAGGTTTACAGTATATATATATATATATATATATATATATATATATATATATATATATATATATCCATGTTGTTCTGAAAAGCAATTATGGTTTAACTTTCAAGTTTTAAACAACGTTTAGTTTTACTTGTGAATAACAAACGATGTCCACTATAAATGTATTGCATCCAGTTATTCGCTTTGGTATCACTTACTGTTCAAATATGAAAGTAAAATGCAGGAAACGTATTTTATCGTTAAATGCAAAACAAAAGAAGAAAATGTTTCAAACCGACCAAAAAATGCAATTGTATAGAAAGACACCAAGCTGATTCAATACCAATGAAAAATATTAAGTGAAAATATTCTTTTATTACTCAAAATGATGTTTCTATTGAATCGATAACTCATGGGATGTACGGTAAAAATGCAATTAATTTAAAAAGGTTACCTGAATTTATTCCAAATTCATTTTCTGCAAAATAGAAAAATCTTAAGATTTTCTTCTTATTGAGTTTTTAAATTACTGTCAATGTCGCATTATTCATAATAAGACGCAGGCAATGATTCTGTCGCATGTCATGAACTTTTATAAATAAATAATAAATAGATGTCTTTATTGGCGACTTTCAAAAGTTTAATACAATAATGAAATAATACACAATGAATACACAGTACATAATGAAAAGGAGATCATTAAAAAATACCTTATGTTTTGAAAGTAATGATGTGACAATAAGAAAAGAAGAAAAAAGAAAGAAAAGACAAATAGAAAAAGAAAAATAGAAAAAATGAAAATAGCAAAAAGAAAAATAGAAAGAAGAAAAAAAAAGAAAAATAAAAAAAAATAAAAAAAAGAAAAAAAGAGAAAAAGAAAAAAAAAAAAAGTAAGTGATGGGACATTATTATACACACCATCGCAATTTTCAGTGTCCCAACGGCGCAGGGGGTAGAAGTATTGTCGAAAAGCAGCTCAGACGACACCTTTGGTCCCACACGATTAAGCAATATCTGTGGAGCACTTGCACGTGGAGGGTGTCAACAACACTTAGCGGCAAACACGCGCGTCTCCTTAGAGGCGACAGCGCACGCGTGCGTGCCACGCTCACCACGCTGCAACACTCGCGTGTCCGCCACAACGCGCCCCCCCCCCATCCATCGCCATTTGCCATGCCCTTCGGTCTCCTACCGCTGCCGGCACCCCGCCAGCCCATTCCTCTCCCTACATCGCCTGGGTAAAGTGTTGCATGCGTTACACTCTTGTTGATAAGATAAATGATATTAATAACTCAGACGTCATAATACAAATTTCTTAAAAACTCTCTTAAATATTCTAGGTAACTTAAATAAAATAACCGAAATGGTAATAGTGGTAGTTGAATAGACTATGTTAAGAGTTTCCCACATTTAATTTGTCAATTTATTCCCGGTTTAATTTGATTGTTTAATTGCACTGCATAGTTCTCATAATTGCATACTTCGTGCAATACACTGCTCGACACTAGCAATGCAACACAGGAAAACGCACAATTTGTATTAACTGGTGCGCAAAATAACGTAAACGAACATTGTCGCGTCACCCACCTTGTTTAGTGAGGCCATTGATGCTTTCTTTACACTACAACCTCTCACACTGCATTTTCCACACGGACCGTGGAAAATAAAATAATAAAATATCGTTCTCACAACAAAAATTTGTGTGACCAAGAGGTGTTAGGTTCTATTCCCAGTATTGGAAGAATACCCGACACTAGCTGAAAAGCTGGCTTGAAAGCACATCTGCTTTGATGGAAATTCTAAAGGAGAATTCTCTGATCGGTTGTTTCCGTCGTGTCCACCGATCCATTGCAGACGAACGGCCGAGCAGCACCCAGTCAATGGGTCACGGTCTTTCCTCCTCCTACTCATCCTTACTCCCTATCTTTGTCATTGAGCAATGAATCGATTCCTCATCCTCTTACCTCCTGACTCCCATTGACTCCGGAAAATATCCAGCCGCTGTCTGGAATAGAGTTCTACTGGTCGACTAGTCTGATCCATAGTTTAAGTAATTTACAAGGAGGTATTATTATCAATGAACTGTACAGGTTAGAAAGTGTTTTGTGGATGTGTTGATACTTATTCAAACATCTGTAATTTTGGGCTCATGCCCGAACAATTCTTGGCAAACAGGAGATGGAGAAGCAGAAAAATGAAGTCATACAAACTTCGATTGAGCAGGTCTGGAGTAAGATATATTTATCTTCATTGAAAGAAAACATCTCGCTATTGAAAAATACACTTTTGTTACTTTGTACGGTTGTTTTAAAATTTGTTATTTTGTACGATGATATTGGCTGCATCGCAAAGATTTTCCAAAAGATAGTACGTACTTAACGTTTCAACTTGAAAAGCACGTTTGCATATGCCCTTGTTCGTGACAGCAAAACACTCACAATTTCAGCCAGAGCCGATACGGTGGGAATATGTTTAGAAATTATACGAGTACATGTGGTAGAACGCGAGGAGAGAAATGTGTACATTTGGAAGTTAATATAAATAATTGCACAATGCATATACACACTTGTATAATAAAAGTCTATATTACAAAACAGAATTCAGTATAATAGTGGTATAAATCATATAGTAGACAATGCACGTGTCGTAAATAGAGCTGAAAAGGTTAAAGGGGGACGAATCAAAGCGTAGAAACGCCTCCGTTTCCCTCCATTAAACCCAGCACAGTCCTGACAGCGTCACAACCTCTTCTACGACCAACGGTCACTTGAGCGACCATTGCTCGATCATCAATTCCGCCACCGCCATCACCTTCAAATCACCATTTTCGCTCTTGACATCACGCCATTTGCACAGAGCATCCATCACAGAGCTACATCACCCCTCCGGGAGGCGGTCACGCTTGGTCTTACAGCGTCGTCTCCGCTGCCGTCGCCACCGCCACCGCCGCCACCGCCGCCACCGCCGCCACCGCCACCGCCACCGCCACCGCCACCGCCACCGCCACCGCCACCGCCACCGCCGCCACCCACCGCCACCGCCACCGCCACCGCCACCGCCACCGCCACCGCCACCGCCACCGCCACCGCCACCGCCACCGCCACCGCCACCGCCACCGCCACCGCCACCGCCACTGCGCCACCGCCACCGCCACCGCCACCGCCACCGCCACCGCCACCGCCACCGCCACCGCCACCGCCGCCACTGCCACCACCACCGCCACCGCCACCGCCACCGCCGCCGCCGCCGCCGCCGCCGCCACCACCGCCACCGCCACCGCCACCGCCACCGCCACTGCCACCGCCGCCCGCCACCGCCGCCGCCACCGCCGCCACCGCCGCCGCACCGCCGTCACTGCCGCCACCGCCGCCACCGTCGCCACCGCCGCCACCACCGCCACCGCCGCCACCGCCGCCACCGCCGCCGGAACCGTCGCCCGCCGCCGCCTCGCCCGACAAAAAGGGCAATTTGTCTCATTCTAAAAGGCAGCCAACCGGCCGTCCGCGGCGTTGCGGCGTTGCCGGCAGTCAACATGGCGGCGGGGCGTTGCTAATTCGCGTCGGATTGATCGCGAGGATGGGCGTGCGGGCGTGGGCGTGGGCGGTGGGCGCGGGTGCCCACCCGACCCCCCCGCGCACGCGATCCGGCGATCAGGACTTCGTTACGGCCGCTCCCGCTCTGCCTACACCGCCGCCACCGCCCCGCCTGCGCCGCCCGTCACACATGAAAAATGCATCGTGAATGCATTACACGAATAAAATATATAGATGTCAAATCAACACATGTTAATAAATTGTTTTATTTAGCGGGGCACAAAAAGTTGAAATATGAATATGAAACCGGCGCGGCAGGACGGCGGGCGGGCGGGCGGGCGGGCGGGCCGACGGGCGGGTGGGCGGCGGCGGGCAGAGGCGGGCGGGCGGTGGCTGCCGTGCGCCGGCCCCATATTTTACATGACAACGGCGGGCGGCGGACAGGCCGCCGACTCGGGGCCGAGCGGCGCCATCAATCATCCCGCCAGGGTTGCCAACCGCCGCCCGATGAAGACGTGCCCTGGTGGCCCGGGCGCGGCGCAACGCGGCGTTGGGCGGCCCACGATCCACGCCCCCCTCGCGCCCCTCACGCACGCCCGTGCCGCCCCCGCCACGCCCCTCGGTCTTCGTTGGCGTTTCGCCGGCGTCTCACGCCCCTCGCACCTCGCCACGCTCCTCGCTGCGCCTCACGCCCCGCTACCGAAGGACCGCTCCCGTCAGCCGTCGCCACACTCACAACGCCCCACTTCTATCCAAATCACCGCACTCCCAACGCCCCTCCCTCCTCCACCGTTGCCATACTTAGAACGCTCCATACCCCTCGCATCTCACACCTCGCCACGCTCCTAACGCTCCGTGTCTCTCATTCCTCGTCTCTCGTCCTGCTCCCAATGCCCCGCTCCAACGGCCCGCTCGCAACGCCCCGCTCCCAACGCCTCTCTCCCAACGCCCCGCTCCCAACGCCCCGCTCCCCCAATGCCCCGCTCCCAACGCCCCGCTCCCAACGCCCCGCTCCCAACGCCCCGCTCCCCCGCCCCTCCCCTCAACCAACCCACTGGCCGCCGCCAACGCCCCTTCGCCAACGTTCCACTCCCACGCCCGCTCCCTCTCAAACGTCCCATCCCCCTCCCCATCACCACACTCCCAACTCCCACTCTTCTCTCCCTCACCAGACTCCTAACGCCCCATGTCCAACAGACCTCGCCCTTTCGCCACGCCACACTCTCCTCTCCCCCTCCCCGCCACACTCACAACGCCCCATACCCCTCACACCTCGCCACATTCACAACTCCCTACACTTCCCCTCGCTACACTCCCAATGACCCACTCCCCTCCCTGTCGTCGCACTCCCAACGACCCACTCTCCTCCCGACTCATAACACAACGTCCCACGCCCCGCCATCATCCGTTATCTGGCCGCGCCGCGCCTCGCCCATCCCACCCATCTCCACCTTTCGCCTTCCGCTCGGGTCCGCGCCCTCCGCCCCGCCATCGCCCGCTGCGTCGCCGCCGCCCGCCCGCTGCGCGCCCGCGCCCGCGGCCGGTTCCTTCCTTCTGATTAATTCGGCTGCTGCCAGGGACCACCCAGGAGGGCCCCGCCGCCGCCACTCGCGGCCGTGACCGCCTATGGCGCGCGCACCGGCCATTGGCCACCCCTGCGCCCGCAGGCCAGGGGTGTCCACGCGCACCGCGCCCGCTCACCACGCCGGGCCGGGCCGAGCCCAGCCGCGCCGCGCCGCGGCGGAAAAGTAAATTATGCCCGAGCCGGTAGTAACACGAGGAAAGTTGCCCCGTATAAATAATTCAACACGTAAATCGTATCTCGCGCAGATGAATAGGAAATAAGTTTCATGTTTACGGCGAACGGCGGGTATAGAAACGTCACATACTGAGAAAACGAGCAGGAAAGCGACGGGTGGGCGAATGGGCGGTCGGGCGGGCGGGCGATGGCTCGGCAGCGAGCTCGCTCCCCGTCGGCCAATCAGCTGGCGCTGCTGGGGGAAGATTTAGTTCCACAGACCATCTCATCTGCAGACTCGAGCCTCTTTCTTGGTTCGATTCTAGCAAGAAAAATTGCTGACGTATTTTACTATATTGTCGCTCTCTTTTTATGTGTATTTTAATTCTTAATTATTCTCGTTCATTGCACAGTCATTGCCTGTTTTATTCATGTATTGTATCGGCATATTAATAACGTTTCCGAAACATTTAGGTGTTATTTCTTTACAACGCAGCAAATCTTGCTAAAATTCATTAACTTTTTATAGCTCATCAACCTGATGTGTATATTACCCTTCATTCTTGAACAGATTACTCCTAACTTTGACAACGGGACCTAAATGTCTTTCACAAACGTGTTTGACGAGTGTAAAGTGGTCTAGTGACAAATTTGTCAATCGATTTAGGGAACAAAATTGCAAAAAGGAAGAATATTAGATGTCTAGGAATGAGAAATTACTACTCCTCGCGAATTGATGGTAGAAGAAGTGAAAATTCTCACTGCATTGAAACAGTAAAGCAACGTAGATTCTCAACACTATTATTCTTTGTAACATTAAGGCCTTTGATTATATTTGCGAAGCTTGGAGTATGAATTTTCTTCTATGACATGAGTGAAAGTAACAGAATTCATTGACGAACAGGAAATCAGATTTTAATTTCCTCTTATTCTCAAGAAGTTCTGTGAGTGTGATTACTTGAGTCGTCTTCGAATCTAGAACGGTACCATTCGCTTGCATTGAGAGAACAATGGTATTCTTCCAGTTCTAATTGCATTGTTTGACGCGTTCTTCTCATTCATGAGACGTGAAAGGAAAGTATACCTACGCATCACTTAGGAAAGATACTTCGACACGTGACATGAATAATGTTTTATAGACAGTGGTACAAATGACAGTCCATGTCAAGAAGTTTTCTTTCTTTTTAAAGTGTCCACTGAAGATGACAGAGATGTATATCGCCAGGAATGACTGGCACCAAAGAATACTACTGTTAGTTCGGTTGAGAAAGGATGACTAGAGGAAGAGGACTCACGATATAAGTAATTCTTTTCTGTTTCTAAGGAAATAATAAATATGTATGAATATAATTTTGAATAATTTTGAGAAAAAACAAGGAGAGTAAAATATAAACTTTACGTTTCGGACGTCCTGCTACATTAACAATTAGAATTGTGGGATGATTGATTCAAGGAGCAATCTTTCAATGACTTGAGATTTTGAACTCTAGTCCCAGTGAATTATGGGCATATCATGCTGTCGAGCTGGCGCTGTCTATCAACCCACTCTAGTTGGCATTACGTTGAAGTTTCGTTCACGTTTAAGTCATAAATAGCACTCATTTAATGCAGATACTATCTAAGAACTGATGAAAAATGAAGATTTAGCTCGCTAGAATTGCGCAGAGGTTCGTAATTACACACAAGTAGAATTGCAGCTAAGTATGTTGATTGCGCTAGGAAAGAACGTGTGAATGAAACTTCTCGTGCTTAGCAAACAAATAACCATAAATATGTTTTTCTGTGTTCATTGTGTTAGCAACAAGAAACATGAAGGATCTATTTGTTGACAACAGTTGAAAATTTTACACAATGAGCCACAAGTAATTGCCAGACTTTGTACACATCGACCAGACGTTATACTCTTCCAAGTGAGTTGTACTCGCCCAAGGGTGCGAGTATGACTACATTGTTAAGAGGCGGCATTGTCCGAGGCGGTCTGGAGATTATGTGTGTGTGTGGGTGTGTGTTTTATCGCTGCTTCCATCAGGCACTAGCACGTAGCGGAAGTAGACGTCTCACAGAGTGATGCCTGTGTTGTTCCCGACACTGCTCCTCCCGCTGGCCTGGCCTTCCACAGGCTCCGACACCTTCCCACATTTCTCAAGAACGTCACCCTCTCTTCATCCCCACCATTTCTCCCACAACCCTTCCAGAGGCCAATGCCACTCTCGAGCTTCGAGGTCTTGTTGGAGTCAATTAAAGACGACCACGTGCTTAGGAGCTAGGGAGGGGTTTCGAAAATAGGATTCGGACCGAATGGAGAGATGCCTGATGAAATTATCTGTGCTAATGCACAATTTTAAAATTAATGCATTTAAAAATGTGTATTAGTATTTTATATTGACTTTGACTTTATCTTCTTAGATCAATCAATGAGAAATTAAGGTGAAGGATGCCCAGCAAAATTGTTGTTTGCGGAGCGTTTATTTATTTACTCAAGAACGTCACCCTCCGTTCATCCCCACCACTTCTCCCACAACCCTTCCAGAGGCCAAGCCCACTCTCGAGCTTCGAGATCTTGTAGGAGTCAATTAAAGACGACCACGCGCTTAAGAGCTGGGGAGGGGTTTCGAAAAATAGGACTCGGACAAAATGGAGAGATGCCTGATGAAATTATCTGTGTCACTGCATGATCTTAAAATTAATGCATTTGTAAGTATCAGTATTTTAAATTGACATTGCCTTTGTCTTCTTAGGTCAATCAGTGACGTTGGAGTACATTCTCAATATTTTTTCTCTAGAATGTGTCTTATAACATTCTACAACGTATATTTTTTTTCATATTTTTAAACAATGTAGACGATAGTGAAAAATAATTCAAACCAATTTTATCAGGTCAATAATTTGAAATTCGCGCCAAAATGTGAAGGGAAAATGTTTTTCACCCATGTTTAAACAATTTATATTTAAATTATTGAAAAGTTTCACTGATAAAAGTCTGATTTACATCTTTTTGCTGACAAATGTTTGTCTTTATGTGGAAAGTATTATCGAAATAAAATCATCAAACCCCTTTTTTTAGATTTGTATATTATTTCTAATGTAAATTACATTACTCGGTTTTATGTACATTAATAATTTGTTTATAATATAAATCAAATTTCTCACTTGTATATTAATTAATTATTAAGAATTAGACAATCACATACAACTAATCATTGTCACTGTATTCTTCAATAACTGGGCTCACGCTTACCTTTCAGTCACGCTTACCAACAGTCTAACAGTTTAACAGCCTAACAGTTTAACAATTTGCGCCAAGTAACCAGCGTGTGACAAATAATAAGCTATGTAGGAGCAGAATCTCAGGCAGCGACTTCCGTTCACACGTTCAAAATAATATAGTTTCACCGATATTCCTATGGTGGAAAGAGATAGGTGAGCTTCTCTAATGAACCGATTATTGCTCCTTCTGCGCAGCGCCAGTTTACGTCTGGAACCACGTGACCACAACACGGTCGAAAAGCGTGACGCACTGCGGCTGAAAAGCGAGACCAGATGTTGGCTGCAATGTGACATGGAGAGCAAGAAATGTTGAGAAATATTTTGAAAGTGACGTAAAGTGACAATTTTCGAGGGAGACTAACCACAAATGACGGGATGAAGGTGTAATTGAAATAAAAGATGAAATAATAAAAGAAAGAAAAAAATGCTTATCTGTTTCTGTTTCAGTGACTTGCAACTGAGATAATTTTGGCATTTAAAATTCACGCTAATATTATGACGCAAACTGGTGCTTGAAGCTCATTGACTGAAGTCGGATGTGCGAGAAACCCACTCATCTCTTTCCACCATGGACAGCCCGATTGAGTTTGGTTCATAAATGATGAAACACACATAAGATTGCAAATTCATATGTCGTGATTGAATCAATGTTTAAATATTGATAAAAGCGGTTCTTCCCAATCATTTTGGCCCTTCTTTCAAATTATTGAACTAATAAAATCTATTTTAATTGTTTTCCACATTGTTTAAAACTATGAAACAAATATATATTATAGAATGTTATACGTACAGACCGGAAAAAATTGTATAATAAAATGTCCAAATATGTACATAAATATGTAACGAAAACAGTAAAAATATGTAATAATATGTAAAATCGTAAATAATATGTGATATTAAATACGAAAATTAAAAAACATATTAATCTAATTCGAAATTATATTTATCAAAAATTTCTTAAACCAATTTTAAAAATAACATAAACATATTAAATTAATTAGGAGAGCACAAGTTAATGCACGTTGGTCACTTTACAATTGTCTCGGCTGCAATAAAAGCTTCATCTATTGCTATCCAGTACCGTAGTTTAGCAGCCAGAGTAGACTCAATAGAAGCCCTCGTGGTGATATATACGACCAGCAAACAATCACTGCAGCGTGCAATATTCTCATCGAATTGTTACACGGCAGCGATCGCCAAAGTTTCTCGGAAACTAAGGTTAAAGGTTACGAAACGCGATGTTACTAATACTTTTAACACCTAAATATGAAAATAATCTCAGTCACGCACTTCCCGGCACCGAGATAACATAAGTAGAACGCCGGACTGTCAACACATCCAACGGCGTCTTAATGCAGTCCACAGCACTCAGTAATTATGTAGGAAAAAATTCGGTTTTTTTAGTACTACTTTTCATAAAATATGTGTAATAAAATTGAAGAAAATTAATAGATTAAAAAATATTTTGTGAAAATAGTAAAATATGTAAAAAATGTAATTATGTACTAAATATGTAAAAATATGTAACAAAAAATTGAATATTGTGTTAGGATCGGGACGATTCGATAAGATTTCAGGTTTGAGACCGGTAAGTAGAAAGATAAATATATGTAATTACATAAAAATCTGGTATCTAGTTATAAGCACATTCTAGAGAAAAAAAAATTGAGACAGTACTCCGTTTTCACGTCGAAAATCCATTTCAATGTTTTTTTAATATTTGAATTTTGTGTCAGAATTGGTTGCCAAAAATACCATAAAATTCAACTACATTTCTCCTTCTCTCCAATTTTTTTCAGCCTGATACATGTAATAGAAAACGAGAAAAAAATCAAACATGAAAAACACGTTTCTCGTATCTCTGCAACAGATTGCCCTATGAGGCTAATTTTTTGTGAATCTACGGCATTTTTTATTCTCTTTCGTATGAACATCGCGATTATCGATTTGGTTTGCGGGCACTTTTTACCCCCTTATTCGGCTATATCGTATATTTTTTACGCACATTACGCCCATGAATATTTACTCTAATCATTCTCCTATCTTTCTTTAGATGATAAAGATGCTTCGATATTTTTTCAGATGTTTATAACCGAGTTAGAAACAATAAATACGGAAAAAACTTTTTTCCTTCGTTTTTGTTATAAATATCTCATGCTCTGATACTGACCATAAGGACTAAATACAAATCGTAGCCCGAAAATTCTCTCTAGTTGCCTAAAATGTCAGCCTTTATTTTATAAATTACACTAGACAGCTCAATATCTCTAAAAGATAGATTCCGGCTGTTGACACTTGCTTCTTTCATGACCACCTACATCATGGACGTCTGGAGGTCCTGCTTGAAAGTTTCCGCACTATTGCCGAACTTCGCTGTCACACGTCAATGTTGGGCCGTACTTATTACTGTTTCGTCAATGAATTTCGACTGCACGCAGATGAACTTCTCAGCATGAAGAAATAGAATGATTGCAAGCACTACACACTTGGCGAGGGACTCCATTGTTCTAGGCGTGTTTACGTATTCATTGCGCACTCAGAATTCACAACTACGACCTGACGCGATCGATGGACATTCTAGTCACACTAGGTGACACATCTGCGCTCAGAATCATTCTATTTTTACTGTGGTTTTCATTTCACAATCGATCGGACCTTGAAAAAAAAATAGGCTTCGTATAATCCAAAATTCGCATTTGGATAATACATCCAAATAGTTCTTTCAGTGCAATATCCAAATCTTTGTTGAGTTCATTTAAAATATAAATTTTCTTTCAGACCCCATATATATGCACATAACAAAAATTAATATTAGTAAAATAGAATAAATTAACTTCGGATGTAGTATACAAAGCTGTGTTAACTATATACTTTTGATGCGGTATTCAAATGGCTAAAGAAATACTCCAAAATAATTCATATTCACGTAAGTTCCTGACAAAGCAATTGATGTACCAAACGTCATATGTCCTTTCACGTTTAGATGTCTCTTCTTAAGGTTTGGACGAGATGAATATCCAAAAGTTTTGGATGTGTATTCCAGACCTTTAAATAATAGTCAAATCGATCTTTCAGTGTCCAATTAAACAATCAAATTAAATAGAGAAAATATTGACAAATTAAATATGAATATCGTTTAATATTTCTAATTTTATTGTATATGAAACTAGAACATTTCAATAATTTCATTGAAATTTAAAATTTATTGTTAGAACTTTTAAGTAGATATTAATTAGTATATATGAGATTGTTTAAAATTGACAAATTGACATGAATTGTTTAAGACTGACAAATAAAATGGAAGCACTCGATAAACTGTTTCGTCCACGATGAGAAACCAACCCTCATGCCTTTCGCGGGACTCGCAACCTGCGGCCTTCACCTCCGCGTTCTCCAACGCTGCTCCCAGCTCCTGCGCCAGGACGGAGGAGGCAATCCCTGTCCAGCGCGTTGCAAATGTTTCTGCTCCGTCACCCTCCCCTCCTCACGCCTTCCGTGCGCTCGGCCGCCATTGTGGGCTGCGTCACCTCCTTTTGTGCGTGTACTCCCGCGGGGGAACAAGCAGGATCCATGCATTAGCCGCTGCGGGCGCCGCCCGTACGCCCGACCGCCCACCCGACTGGGCGGCGACGCTCCGCGTTGGGGGGCGGGGCGTGCGGGCGGGTAGTGCGGGACGAGGTGCGACGGGGCGTGGTGTGGCGGGTTGAGTGGGCGGGGCGGGGCGAGCGAACGATTTGATTGATTGTTAGTGATTCCGGGCGCGTCAACTACTGAGGTCATTTGTTCCGTAAGTGTAGTGCACATTAGTGTAGTTTTTCATCGTGTAGTTTTTATCGGAAGGTTGCGGTGATCTTTCCCCGCTAGATGGCGAAATTCGGCGCCGACCTACCGTCGACTAGCGGGGTTTTCCCAACCAGGTATCTTCCACCATCGCCCTAGTCCGGATAAGCTTTAAGCCCCTGACCGGTCTACCGGCATGTGTGATAGTGTACTGCATGTTAGTGAGTGTGTGTTTGTGTGTGTAAAGGGTGAGGATAGGTGTTTGTGAGGGTACTGCTCCGGCACTCGTGTTGATCGGAGAAACCACGGGAAACTACCGATCAGAGCAAATAGCCGCTAGAATTCTCCTCCAAACAGCGACTGAATCCAACGTAGCTGACAAGCTAGTGTCGAAAATTCTGCCATCTTGAGGAGTGGAACCCTAGGATCACCCGGTCAGAAGCACTGCAGTGACATGAGTTGATGCACTGAGCTACCTCTCTCAGTCCGCGAGCGAGCGAGGCATGGTGGGCCGGGTCGGGGCACGGTCGGGGCAAGGGCGGGTCGGGGCATGGTGGAGCGTGGAGAGGCAAGGCGAGGGGGAAGGGCGGGGCAGAACGAAACGAAACGTGACGGGACATGGTGGATTGATTGATTAGTTATTCCGGGCGCGTCGTCTGCTAAGGTCATTAGTCCCGTAAGTATAGTGCAAGTTTTTATCGCAATGAGATCCTCCCCCTCTGGACGGCTAGATCCGGCGCCGACTACATAAGTCGGCTGGCGTAATTTTTCCCAACGAGGTATCTTCCTCCAGCGTGGCACCGCCCCAGTCGGGACAAGCTCTAGGCTTGTGACTGGCCTCCCGACCGGGGTGGTAATGTAGTGCATGTATACTTCAAATTATTTAAAATGGCGTTAAATCAGCTGTTATGGTGTCATCCAATCGGGGTCTTGGACGTCACTATAGTGACATCACTGCAGTGACGTTCAAGCTCCCGATGCGGGAGGAAGATGGGCGGGGAGAGGACGGGCGGGGAGTGCGGGCGGGGGAGAGGACGAGCGGGGAGAGGACGGGCGGGGGAGGACGGGCGGGGAGGATAGGTGGGAAGGACGGGCGGGGGAGGACGGCCGGGCGGAGGACGGCCGGGGGGCGGGAGTGGGAGGACGGGATGAGGAAGGACGGCCGGGGGATGGACGGCCGAGGGAAGGACGCGCGTGGGGGAGGACGGGCGTGGGGGAGGACGAGCGTGGGGGAGGACGGGCGGGGTAGAGCGGTACGATGTGCGAAGAGAAGAGTTTGAACTTGGCTGGTGGGCTGGGGAGAAGCGGGGCGGGTTGAGATGACAGCCGGAGCGAGCATGTTGAGCGCAGCGGCCGGGGAGGTGGAGGCAAGCGGGACGATCCATGGCAGAGAGGAAGGTACCGAGGACGGGTATGCGAGGCGTAGCGTGGGTGACATTAAGACGGGGGGAGCCAGGTGGATGTGGCTGCGCTTGTAGGAGGGGAAGACCGGTGCGCGGTGGAGTGCGGCGTGACAGGGCATGTGGGAAGGGCGGAGTGAGGCGCGGTTGGGAGTGGAGATGGGGCGGGGCGGGGAGGGAGGGAGAACACGTGCGGTGCGCGGCCGTCTGTGTTCGGCACGCTTTAGGAGTCGTCCTCAGGTGCATGCGATCGCACAAGGTAGTCAGGAGCCGCTGTATTCCCCCTGTCCGACACGAATAAACATCGCGTGGTAATTCAATACTGTGTTTGGGAACGAATGAACGTGGAATTTCCGTATGTATTGTAAGAATGAATAACGAATTCCCCTCTCCCAGCATTTCACATAAAAGTAATAAGTAGAACTAATAATATTTTCGGACAAAATAAATTTAACAATCATTCTAAAATGTTTATCAGGTTAATTAATAAAATTAGTTTGTATTGGATATTATAGTCTTGGAATATGTATGCTGAGCCGAAATGGTGGTTTTACTCTCGTATTACTCACGTCACGTGTCCCACGATTGGGTTGTACTGTTTTTTGTCTTGTTATTTTATCGAAATATCCGATTTATACAGTACAGCAACAATAATAATTCATTTATCGTTTAATTCTTATCTCCTGATCACCGTACCCTCCACTGAAAGGTCAGAGGATAACTTTTACTCTGTTTTAAAGGGACAACAAAAGCGCATCCGTCTTCATGGACTCAGCTCAGAAATGTGTACGGCAATCATCTTAAATAGGAATAATAATCGTTGAGATGACTTGACAGCCTTGCTTTTTGATCTAACCTGAGGTGAGTATTGTTGGACATTTCAGAATTTGGCACCTTATGGGCGGTCACTATCACCAAATATTTTTTTACTATTAAGATCGTTACAGGCGCTGGGAAAGGACGGCATCGTTCATTATTTCCGTTACGTGCGGCTTCCGTTACTGGCCAAGTAACTGTAATTTGTGGAGACCGGATTTTCTTGTAGTAACATATTTTTGGTCTTTCTATTTACCGTTCTCAAAATAGTAATCTTGGCGGATCGTCGCCATCTTAACACAATATCCAATTTTTTTGTTACATATTTTTACATATTTGGTACTATATTACATGTCTTACATATTTTGCGTGTTTAAAAAACACGTTTTTCCACATAATTAGTGAATGCTGTCGACTACATTGAGACGCGGTCGGATATTTTGACAGTTCTGCTTCAGTTATCTCACTGACGGGAAGTGCGCGACTGAGATCATTTTCATATTGAGGTGTGAAAAGTATTATTAACATCGTGTTTCGTGACCTTCAACCTTATTTTCCGACCAACTGTGGCGATCGCTGGCGTGTAACAATTCGATGAGAATGTTGCAAGCTGCAGTGAATGTTTGCTGGTCGTAGATATCGCCACGAGGGCTTCTATTGCGTCGTCTCGCTGCTAAACTACGGTACTGGATTGCAATAGATGAAGCTTTTATTACTGACGGGAAAGTTGTAAAGAGACAAACGTGAATCAACTTGTGCTCTCCTCATTATTTTTAAACGTTTGTATTATTTTTAAAATTGGTTTAAGAAATTTTTGATAAATGTAATTTCGAATTAGATTAATATATTTTATAATTTTTGTATTTAATATCACATATTATTTCCGATTTTACATATTTATTACATATTCTTACTGTTTTCGTTACATATTTATATACATATTTTGACATTTCATTCTACATATTTTTGTGGACTCTAGTAATTTGATTTGAATGTGGATTATCGAATTGTTGAAACATTTAGCCAGGGTTCTATTCATAGAGAACAAACATGACGTAGCATACCGAGTACTTTCCACTTATCCAAGTCTCCAGCCGGATTTTCGCCCGCGCACTTGGGTTTGAAAAATCACTTTGTAACCGCTATTCGACTGGCACGTGATGCAGCAACAAAATATCGAAGTGGCTGCAGCGGTGACAGTGCTGCCACTGATAGCCAGGAGCCCTGTCGTGTACTGGGTTGGTGGTGCAGCATGTCTACGTGCGGAAGCAAGAAGTGCTCTCTGTCGCCGTCCCGGCCCGCCAAGCTCAGCCGTGCACCGTCCCTCCCTTCTTTCTCTAATCCTGCTCATGATGCACCACCCCTCCTTGCCTCGCCCCGCACCATCATCCCATCCCCTCTTCACTTCACACTTTCCCGCACCCTTCCCTTCCCGCTCCTTCCCCCATCCATCACCCTTCCTTGCCTCGTCCCGCTCTGACATCCCCTCCCGTCTCCATCACACACCTCCCGGCCCGTTCCTCCCCTTCACTCTCCACACCGCCCCCATCCACCACTCATCCTCGCCTCGCCCCATTTCGTTTTCTCATCCCGTCTCCATCACACACACCCTTCCCTCCCAACCCCGTCCAACTGTGTCGATTGTACTGCCGTTCCTTCCCGCACTCTCCCCCCGCACTATCCTTTGTTTCCCACTCCAGCCCGTTGTCCCCCTCCCCGACAAGACCCGCTCAACCCCGCCCTAACCCTCTAGTGTTACACCGCAGCATCCCCTCCCACGGGCTCTCAAGAAGACCGTCCCTTCTCGAACGTACTGCCCAGCGCCGCGACTTCTCTTCGGTCTTCACCCCTACCACCCCGCCCCAACCCGTCCGCCCCGCATAACCCTACCTTCCTCGTCCTATGTTTCGCTCCAACACCCCCTCAACTTTCACCCGTGCTCAAGACGGCCGAACTTCCCCACCCAATGCCATGCCACCCTTCCCCCTCCCTCTCCATCCCTGCCATGCCGCTTCGCCCATTTGCTTCCCCGTCCCGCCTTACCCCTCCTTACCCCGTTCAGTCTTACCCCGTTCAGTACCACCCTTTCCCTCCCACCGGCGCACAAAAAGGCCGAACTTTCCCGCACTTCCCCTCCGAGCGCCGCGCCCCTCTTCCCCTCTCTCTCCATCCCCGTCCCGCCCACTTACTTCCCTGCCTCATTCCGTTCGCTCTGCACAACCCTGCGTTCCCCGTCCAGTATTTCGCCGAACCCCCTCCCTTCCATCGGTGCTAAAGAAGGCCGAACATCTCTCCCAACGCTGAGCCACCCTTTCCCCCTCTCCATCCCCCTCATCCACCAGCTGTCCCGCTCCGCGCAACCCTGACTTACCCCGTCCAGTGTTTCGTCGCACCACCTCTTCCCTCCCATCGGTGCGCAGGAAGGCCGTGATTTCCTGCAATTCCCCGCCCAGCTCTGCGCCTTCCTCTCCCTCTCTATCTCCCCGCCAACCTGCTTCCCCGCCCCAAAGAACCCCTCCTACCCCGTCTACAGGTACGCCGCACCACCCTTTCCTTCTCGCCGGCGCACAAGAAGCCAAAACATCCCTGCCCAGTGCCCCGCCTTCTCCTCTCTCTCCATCCCCATCACTCCACCTCCCACACCTGTTTTCCCGTCGCTTTTCTGTCCGCGCCTTCCCCCTCTCTCTCTCCATCCACACTTCTCCGCCCCGACCACCTGCTTCCCCGTGCCCCCAGAACCCCAACTTCCTCTGTCCAATGTTACCAGGCACAACCTCTTCCTTCCTACCAGCGCCGAAGAATGTCGAACTGCCCCGCCCAGCATCACCCCACCCTTCCCCTTCCTCTCCATCCCCAACATCCTGCCTCGCCCTCTTGCCCCCCCCGCCCAACCCCGCCTTTCCCGTCCAGTATTACGCCGCACCACCCCCTCCATTCCAGCGGCCGCAAGAAGGCCGATCCTCCAGTCCAGCACCCCACCATCCTTCGCTTCATTCTCCATCCTCACCACCACGCCCACTTGCTCCCTCTCCCACTTGCTCTCCCGCCCCGCACCTCACCGTCTAGTGTTACTCTGCATCAGCCCCTCCCACCAGTCTGAACAAGGCCAAACTTCCCCGCCCAACGACGCACCACCCTTCGCCTCCCTCTCCATCCCCACCACCCCGCCTCGTCCTCTTGCTTCCCTGCCCCGCACAACCCCGTCCAGTGGTACACCGCACCATCCCTTTTCTTCCCTTCCCCCGATTGATTCATCGATTTTTTCGTGTTTCCGGGCACGTCAACTGCTTTGGCCATTAGTCCCGTTAGTGTAGTACATGTTTTTTCTTGGTAAATGGCGGTGATCATTCCCCGCTGGATGGCGAGATCCGGCGCCGACCTACCGTCGGCTAGTGGGGTTTCCCCCTAACCAGGATTCTCCCACCAGCGGGGCACCACCCCAGCCGGGACAAGCTCTAAGCTCCCGACCGGTCTCCCGGAATATGTGGTAGTGTAGTGCATGTTGGTGTAAGTGTGTGTGTGTAAGGGGAGAAGATAGGACAAAGAAGAAGAAAGACAGATCGCGCGCGGTCCGTGGCCCGTTTGATACGGTACTGCTCCGGCATTCGCCTGGTGTTGATCGGAGAAACCACCCTTCCTCGCGAGCTTATCCTCACTTCACCGCAGCGCCGCACCACCCTTCCCCTCTCTCTCTCTCCATCCTCACCAGCCCGCTCCGCCCACCTGCTCCCCCGCCCCGCCAACCCCATCTAGTGTTACTGTGCACCACCTTCCTTCCCCTGCTTTCCGCCGCGCCCAGCGCCGTGCTGCGCCGCGCCGCGTTCTGTCATTTCGCGGTCGTAAAGCGGCGCCGTGGGTTTTGCGCGCTGATTGCGCTTAACGAGCTGCAGCTTGCGGCGGCCGCCGCCGCCGCCTCACAGCGCACGCGGCGCCGCGACGCCCCGCCCGCCCTTCTTGCGCCGACGCCCGGCGCAGCCAGCTTCTTTACCCGCGTCTCCTGCGGAAGCACGTATCATAAGGCGGAGCGGCGATTGTAATGAGGCACATGCTCATGCAGCCCCTCCCGCCAATTAAACGTACGTGCAACCTTTCGGTTAGGTTTTTGTGGGTGTTCACGACGTTGAGTGGATGCTGCCTGATTTATTTTTTTCTTTATTTACATTTTATTATTTCTTTTATTATTCTTTTCACGTTAGACATTCGAATTGGGCTACCTAACAAATAGGTCCTTTGTGTCATATCTCGCAGTCAGGTTTGTTCGTCTTTTGCGCATATAAATATCCCTCGATTTCCTTTGAAAATCAGCTTTTCTCTGAGGTTAGGAACGTTTTTATAAACACACTTTGATCGGGAAAGATGGCGCAGGGCATCGACTGATGTCGCTGCAGCCGCTCTGACCGGGAGGTCCTAGGTTCGAGTCCCGACGGCAGGACTTTCGACCTAGCTTTTCAGTGAGGTCCAATTCAGTCGCTGTGTGGAGGAGAATTCTAGCGGCCGGATGCTCTGATCGGTAGTTTTCTGTGGTTTCTCCGATCAATATCAGGTGAATACCGGAGCAGTACCTTACCAAACGGGCCACAGACCGCGCGCGATCTTTCCTATCTCTTCTTCGTCCTATCCTCATCCCTTACACACACAAACACACTAACATGCACTACACTACCACACATGCCGGGAAATAGGTCGGGAGCTTAGAGCTTGTCTCGGCTGGGTCGGTGCTGATGAGAGATACCTGTTAGGAGAAACCCCCTCTAGCCAACGGAAGATCGGCGCCGGGTGTCGCCATCCAGCAGGGGAAGAACACAGCCACCTCCCGAAAAAAAGTACTACACTTATAGGACTAGTAACACTAGTCGTTGGCTATCCCAGAATCACTATCAATCAATCATTAACATACTTTGAATGTAAATAATTCAAATCTAATTAAATGAGAATTTTGCACTTCACCTGGCTTGGCAGAGAGACGTTTTAATCCCTCAACTTCCTTTTTCTGTAAGTCAAGAAAGGGTCCCAATCGCACTCCTTCCGATTTCATCGTTTTCCAAAGAAAACGAAGAAATCTTCATCATCCACAATGTGAAAAGCTTCGTTCTCTTCAGCTCCCATGAACGAACGACTATTACCGGAGTCTTAAGTCTCACAAAGGTAGTCCTAATAGAACTGCATGAGCCAATCGAAGTGGAGTTCTTAATATATGCATACAATAGTTGACACATCTATCATTCAAGCTAATTTCTCCTTTAGTGAAACACTCCATCATTTGCATCCCAATAATAAAAGGTTTGTTGTATCAAATAGTATTTTTTCTTTCATTCCTCTCTGTTAAATTTGTTTTCTTTGCTGAGGGTTCCATAAATTTCTGGGCTCAGTGACTTCTATTTGTGACAAAAAAAAACCACATCACTTTTCTACATAATCACCCTTTACTTCAACCCACTGTTCACGTGTGTGTGTAGTCACGTTTATAGTCTTTGAAAAATACTCTGAAATTTTGTTTTCGGAAAGGTAAAAAACCATTTCTTTCACCACTCTGTAAAATTTTCTTTCCCGAACGTCTTTCTGACCTTTGAGAAGAGGTAGTAGTGGCAAGATACCAAAACGAGACTGTAGAGAGGATGGATCAAGTGCTTGAAGTCACAGTTCTTCACATCATCCTTCGCAATATAGCTAGTGTGAACAGGCGCATTGTGGTGAACAAGTCAAACACGAAGAGATTTCACGCTCCGCTTTCAAGTAAAGTAAGCTCTCTCGACTACATTGAGTGAAATGACGGTTACAAAACTATAGCATTTCAACAATGGAAGATAAAACAATCTACCACCAGGAAGTTTTCTCCATTGATGAGCGTTCCCTAGGCCGGAAACTTAGGAATCGCCTCTGGATATTCCTCACACAAGTACGTAAAGTCGAGACTCTAAAGGAAAAGAAACAGCTAGAAGTTTTTATTTATTTATTTATTTATTTATTTAGTCAAAAACTGTATGTGACGTGTGGGGGAGAAAATCATCTGCGCACGCTTTCTTGAGTTTCAGAGTCCCTTCCCAACAATTTAACTATTAATAGTTGAAAGATGAAAAATAATAGTAATAAATATAATAACAATAATAATAATAATAATAATAATAATAATAATAATAATAATAATAATAATAATAATAATAATAATAATAATAATACATTTAAAAGAACGAGAGATTAACATTTCAAAAACTAGATATTTTCGTTGCCGAATTATAGAAAACTTATTTGTAACGGTAAACGAACCAACAAATTTGATTTTTCTGTATTGTTAACAAAATAGAAACTCACCCTAAGCTCTACTACCACTACAAGCAAAAGGAAAGTTCAAGTTCATTACAAATATTGCTGGGAGAACTAAACATGTTTATGGCGAACATTTCATATTCGCAAAAATCCCCCCCCCCCAGGATGCCGTAAAGTTTAGCTGGCGTCGCATCGCGCAAGTCGCATCGTCTTGTGTTTGCGGCCATAAACGTTTTCATGGCTTTCATTTCAAGTGTAATATCCCTATCCATTGTAGCTGACTGATCACAAGATAAAATTGCACGTTATATTTTCTCTAAGATTCAAAGAAGAAATGATAGTTGTAAGTGGCAGAGAGTTTACGATGTTCTCATGAATAGAAGGTTCAGACCGGGACCAGATTTATATGAACTAATAATAAAGAAATACTTATGCAATTATGCACTAAAATTTCGAACATATTGTATAATACGATTTAAAAAGTATATTAATACAATAGAGCACTGTTTCTCGTAATTTTTACGTAGAAATTCATCATTTCATTCTTCTGGTGTTAATCTTATAAATCACGGAAAACTAGCGACCAGAGCAGCCGGTGTGACGTACTAGAATGAAAAACACAGACGACGGTTCTGATTGATATTTACAATATATTTACAGTATATTTACAATTAATGTATAAAGATTATGATACAAAAATCTAACCCCTTGGCAACCTTTCAGTTCTCTTAGCCGTGAAACCCTGCGACCGTCCCTAGGCCTCGCCCAGAACCACTGCTTCGGAAGCAGCAAAAAGCAACGCGAGGTGCGAAGCTGTCGGACATAGAGTCCCGTAACTACACCAGTTACATGGCCTGTCGCCAAACCGATCTTCGACCTGAAGATCACGTGCAATGATAGCACTGGAGATACCTCTCGTCTTTCGACACCCTGCGTATCCCGCGAGGCGCCTGTCGGCGCAGCCTTAAATATCCGTCGGCTCGCCCCACCCTACAAGCAGCGGGCGTCATACGGCTCGCTGGCCAGCCTTTCCAGGGCTGCAACCGACATCTCTTAAACTCGCGTCCGCGCGCGTCCTTT
>BLKR01005899.1:0-69971 GCA_011170035.1 Teleogryllus occipitalis
CATTTCATTCATTTCATTCATTTCATTCATTTCATTCATTTCATTCATTTCATTCATTTCATTCATTTCATTCATTTCATTCATTTCATTCATTTCATTCATTTCATTCATTTCATTCATTTCATTCATTTCATTCATTTCATTCATTTCATTAATTTCATTCATTTCATTCATTTCATTCATTTCATTCATTTCATTCATTTCATTCATTTCATTCATTTCATTCATTTCATTCATTTCATTCATTTCATTCATTTCATTCATTTCATTCATTTCATTCATTTCATTCATTTCATTCATTTCATTCATTTCATTCATACTAAAGAAGAAAGAAAAATCATGAGATCTGTACTGATACTTTTCAAAAACGGTTGTTTGGGTCTCCCTGACGACCTCGCCTTGGTTTCGTAAAGGTTATGATACATTTGAATAAAAATGAAAAGATTTTTTTTTTTGAATTAAAAAATTTGTATAATGTATTTAAGTTTAAGTTCCAAGTCTACATGATTTTTAAGAAACTGAAAAACTGATTTTTTTAGATGTTCTTCTGAGTTAATGAAGTATGAAATGAACAAAATGAAATATAAACCCATATCTAGAGTCTGCATTGATAAATCACTTGTAAATGAGAGTAAAGTTTATAAAAAAACAGAATTATAATTTTAATTGCTAATTTTTTTGTTCTGAACCGTCACATAAATTCACGAGAGCCGCGAATGGACATCAATGTAGGGAATTCTTCCTGGTGTTCCTGAATTTCAAATTCAATTTTCATGAGGAATGTTCTGATCGAACTCACTCATGCTATCTAAAAATACTTATTTGTACTGCATGATGTCCTTCCAATAGCACCAATCGTATAGGAATACGATTGGTTTTAATTTTTTTATTGCTTTTGGGGATGTTCCATTCCAAAAATATTTTTCTGGCAGTATATCCATAAACCATAAAAAACAACAACGCAAAAACACCCAAGTTTCTATCTTGCTCCATTTTCTCAAACTGTTACGATATAATGACGGAGATGTTATAGATAATTTTTATTTCCATTTTCATTAGCAGACATTCTTCACTCTTTTTTCATATTATTTTACTCTGGAATCTACAAAATCTTGATTAATTATTTTCATTAATATTTCGTGTCATTCTACGTACTATTTAATCAATAAATAGTTGGGCACTATTTATTGTACTTCGATACGGACAAATAATGTAGAAGAATATCCTAAATCAGAAAACGTGGTACAGTCGACTCCAATTATAGTGAACTTCTGGGGACTAAGATGTTTGGTTCACTATATCAGAGGTTCACTATATCCGATGATGTTAAACTTAATTGGAATTTCTCCACAATTATTGATTTCATTAATCACGTCAAAATTCAGTAACTGCATAAATTGAATATTTCAATGTCTTTATTTTTACGTAAAAAATCAATTATTTTCATTTGTTTACTTCTTACTTGTTTCATTAGATCCTTCTCTGGAGCTCGTGCTCTCTCCGTTCTTGATTCTGCATTGTCCTCTGTTTCTAAGTATCATTATGCAGTCATGACACCTTTCAATTCCTCTTGTACTGTTTGAACACAATCCTCTTCTTCGAAAGCCATTTTAATCACCTAATAACGTACGAGGTCCGATTATTAACCAGGACTTATTTCCTAGGTTCACTATAGCCGAGATTGAAGTTCAATATAACCGAACCTTCTTACGCTTATTTGTAATGTAAGTGAAACGGGATCAGTGTTTTCAGTTCACTATATCCGAGATCACTCTATCCGAGTTCACTCTATCCGAGTTCACTCTATCCGAGTTCACTCTATCCGAGTTCACTCTATCCGAGTTCACTCTATCCGAGTTCACTCTATCCGAGTTCACTCTATCCGAGTTCACTCTATCCGAGTTCACTCTATCCGAGTTCACTCTATCCGAATTCACTCTATCCGAATTCACTCTATCCGAATTCACTCTATCCGAATTCACTCTATCCGAATTCACTCTATCCGAATTCACTCTATCCGAATTCACTCTATCCGAATTCACTCTATCCGAATTCACTCTATCCGAATTCACTATAACCGGAGTCGACTGCATATGTTTTGACACCTTCACTGTCGGGGATGAGAGATAGCTGGCTGACGGAACCGAACCCCGGACCGCTGCCCGGGGCCCCGAAACGCGTTCCCGCTGTCTCCGCGCTTTGCGCTGTCTGGGCCGCGGCTGTCCGCCTCGTATGATGGACGACGCCTCTCCACGCGTGTAATTCTAGATTACAGTCATCGCCTTCCGACTGCGACTGGGATAAAGCGAGTCCTCCGTGAGGGTTATTTATTGCAGCCGCGCGGGCCGCGGAGTGGCGGTAATGGAAATTACACTATTTGTAACAATACATAATTTACATTCGAACGGCGGTTGTCCGCCTTCGAAGGCGTGTAAGAATAGGTTTAGCCTCGCCCTGCTCTATTTCTCGAGTCTGTCGGTGACCCGAGGGCTGTGTTCCTGGGAAGCAGCGTGTCACGACGTCTTGTAATTCGCTCGCTGTTCTTTGGCGGGGAGTAATAACTGCGAGGGTTGTGTTGCTGGCCGGCGAGTCAAGATTTAAACGGCCCTCTGAGTGCTGGGTGGAGGTGAACGTCTTAATGTGCGCCCAGTGCCTGCTTTGCGGGAGAAATGTGGTCTGTCGACGTGGTTATTCTCTTTATAAGAAAACGTGCTAGGATATCTTAATTTCGGGGAGAAACTTGTCTGCTATTCAGGATGTTTATAGAAATTAATATCACATTTTGATAATAGGTAATTTGTTTAATATTCCTTTGCAGGAATATCTCTTTCCATTAGTTTTTTCCCTCGCATACGGGGTACATTCAGGCATAAACGTAAAAAATCACAGTTCTCTGCAGAATGTAATTTGGAACTCTTCATTTTATATCACGTTTATTTCAATTTCAAACATTTTTCTGCATGTTAACACATCCTATTGTACGATACTCTTTTCCTAATTAACTTTTATATTTCATTTCTAGTCATTATTGAAGCATTCGACGAAAACTGCGTACTTTGATTTTTTCGATATCCACAATTTTCAATTTCAAAGTTTTCAATTACTATTGCTTGTATCTTCTAACAGAATATGCCAGTTACGTCACTGTTCCTTGCAGCAAACGCAATCCGTTGTCGACAAATAATACGCCATCAACCAAGTGTAAACTCGCTACGGTTACTAGCGCTATATCAGTGCGATCGTGGAAGCGAGTTGGTAGACACGATGAGACCACAACGCTCTAGTTGCTCATTGGTTCCAAATGGACCGAAAGTTCTCTAAACCTGTCGCCATTTTATTTTTCCACAAGCTCATGTAACATGAATTTTTAACGAGTTAGTATGTCCTTATTCACCTTAGCAATTAGGAATAGGTACAATTGCAGTAATTTTCAGCTTACGAATGATGAAAATAATACTTAAAAGCGTGAATGAGAAATTTCAGAAACGTGTGAAATATTTTCCAATGTACTTCATTGTATTGATAAGCAAAACGCGACAAGAAACGATTTGGCAATCTATGCATTGATCAATACAAAAACAGCAACCTTAAAACTTGAAATTGGGAAAAGGGAATTATTGTGTGGTATAATTTTATTTTTGAAATGAATACATTTTTTACTGTAGGTTTCATCTTCTCTTAAAGGGCACATAGCCGGCAACGGTGGTTCAGGGCATTAACTGATATCACTACAGTGCCTCTGACCAAGATATCTTAGTATTCGAATCTCGACGGAGGAAGAGTTTTTGACTCTAGCTAGATAGCTAGGTCCAATTAATCGGTCTGGAGGAGAATGCTAGCGGCTGACTGTTCTGATCGATAGTTTTCCGTGGTTTCTCCGATCAACACCGGGCTAATGCCGGAGCAGTCTCCCAACAATCAGGCCACGGATTGCACGCGAACGTTCCTTCCTCGTCCTTGCCCTGTTCCTTTTTCGCCCTTGCCTTGCCTCTTTCACACACTGACACTTACATGCACTACACCACCACACTTGCCGCAAGACCGGTCGGGGACTTAGACCTTGTCCCGGCTGAGGCGGTGTCACGCTGGTGGGAGATATCTAGTTGTGGAAAATCCTCGGAAGCCGACATAGTAGGTCGGCGCTGGATATTGCCATCCAGCGTCGGTAAGATATCCGCCAGCTCCCGCGATAAAAACGTTACGGGACTAATGACCTTAGCGGTTGCCGAGCCCGGAATCACTAATCAATCAATCAATTAGAATTGAAATAATTCAAGGCGTTGTCATTGCCAACAATACTGACAACAGTATTGTAACAACAGAATTGTTGTTACAATACAACAGTATTGTAATGATTCAAGGCGTTGCCACTGCCAACAATTCTGACGAAAGTATTGTAACAATACAACAGTATTATACTGATTCAAGGCGTTGTCCTTGCCAACAATACTGATAACAGTATTGTAACAACCGAATTGTTGGTACAATACCAAAGTATTGTTGGCAATGACAACGCTTGGAATCATTTCAATTATGTAAAATCCAACGACAATTCACCACTAAACCAACAATCAATCAGATACCACACGAATGCATTACGCCCGTTGGGCGCCATTTGGAACCACTGTCCTGTGTGGCTCCGCGGCATCATTTGTGTGTGTGGGGGGGCGACTACAGCGCTGGTGGCGACGACCTTGCACGGTCGCGCTCCCACGCAATCCGGCGCTGGAAGAGGTCTTCTCCGCCGCCGCCGCCTCCGCCGCCGCGCGCACCTGTCGCGGGGCTGTGCGTTGGCCCGGGCGAACGCACAATCAATTACGGGACGCGACGGAGAAAAAGCGGCGGGCGCCTCGGGTGCATTAATACGCGCGCCTCGCCTCGAGCCTCCGCGCCGCGCACCGCCTCCCAACGCCCGTCCCCCCCGCTGTGCGTGGAAGCCCCCACTGGCGTGCGCGCACACGATTTACTGGCTCAGATGGCTCGGTGGTAACACTGTTGCCTCTGCAGCGTCGTAGATCGCAAAGTCCTTGTGCGAATAAATAAGAGGTCATCTTTGTCAAATTCAGCTGCTGTCTGGAGGAGAATTCTAGCGGCCGGCTGCTCTGATCAGTAGTTTTCCGTGGTTTCTCCGATCAACACCAGGCGAATGCCGGAGCAGTACCCTACCAAACGGGCCACGGAACGCGCGCGATCTGTCCTTCCTCTTCCTTGTCCTATCCTCTCCCCTTGCACACACACTTACACTAACATGCACTACACTATCATATATTCCGGGAGACCGGTCGGGAGCTTAGAGCTTGTCCCGACTGGGGCGGTGCCCCGTTGGTGGGAGAGTCCTGGTTAGGGGGAAACCCCACCAGCCGACGGTAGGTTGGCGCCGGATCTCCCCATCCAGCGGGGGAAGATCACCGCCATCTCCCGAGAAAAAACATGCACTACACTAACGGGACTAATGACCGAAGTAGTTGACGCGCCCGGAAACACGAAAAAATCAATCAATCATCTTTGTCAACATAGTATTTTTATTCAGATAACCGATGGCTTTGCCGTCATCATCAGTCTACAATGTACAGAAAATATAAATAAATTACAAATACAATACAAACTAAGATAGCAAATTAAAATTCAACTAAAAGATACATTTAAATTTTAATTAACGTAAGAACGTCAACAACACCGAATCAGAATTCCCCCAAACGAAGTCTCTGTGTTCGAGTTCCAATGGTTACAAATTTTTGACTCTAACTAAATAACTGTATGCTGGGTCCAATTCATTCACTGTCTGAAGGAAAATTCTAACGGCCAGCTCATCTGATAAGCTGTTTTCTGTGGTTTCTCCGATCAGTCCTGAGCGAATACCGGAGCAGTACCAAAACAAACGGGCAACGGACCGCTCGCGATATTTTATTCGTCATCCTTCTTTCGTATCCCATTATTTCTTATATCTCCTGACTCTTTCTCCCCTCTTCATTTAGGCACTACCACACCCTAGATGAAACTACCACACATTTTGGGGGGCCAGTTGAGGCTTAGGCGGTGGTCACAGAGAAGCCAGTTTTGGCACAAATTTCGGTCGGCCGACGTCGGACGGACAAAACTGAACGAAACAGCCGCTGTTTACGGACACCGCGCCATCGGAGAGGATCGTTCCGATTCCCTACGACAATTTCCATTTACCATCACTCTTTGAACTAATCCGGAACGTTGGACGAAATTGTCTGACCGAAATTTTGGCTACAATCGACTGTGACACCGGGAGAGGTAGCTCAGTGCATCAACTGATGTCACTGCAGCGTTACTAACCGGGAGGTCCTAGGTTCGAGTCCTGACGATAGCACGATTTTCGACACTAGCTTTTCAGCTAGGTCGAATTCATTCACTGTCTGGAGGAGAATTCTAGCGGCCCGCTGCTCTGATCGGTAGTTTTCCGTGGTTTATCCGATCAACACCAGGCGAATACCGGAGCAGTACCCTAACAAACCGGACCGCGCGCGATCTGTCCTTCCTCTTCCTTGTCCTATCATCTCCCTTTACCCACACACTTACCCTAACATGCACTACTCTACCTCATATTCCGGGAGACCGGTCGGGAGCTTAGAGCTTGTCCCGACTGGGGCGGTGCCCCGTTGGTGGGAGAGTCCTGGTTAGGGGGAAACCCCACTAGCCGACGGTAGGTCGGCGCCAGATCTCGCCATCCAGCGGGGGAAGATCACCGCCATCTCCCGAGAAAAAAAGCATGCACTACACTCACGGGACTAATGACCAAAGCAGTTGACGCGGCCGGAAACACGAAAAGAAACAACAATCAATCAATCGACTGTGACCGGCGCCCTAGAGCTTGCTGGTAATGAGCGCGGCTGGGGATGATACAGGGAAGAGAAAATTCCCTGCATGTCATCGTGTAGATGGAGCTGGATTACGTATTCCAGAGAGGGAAGAAAAACGCTACCTCTCCTAATATAACATGCACAACACTAACGGGAATAATGACCTCTGTAGTAGACACCTCCTGAGACCGTGTTTATCCGCTTACACAATCATCGAATTGTTGCAATGTGATCCCAGTAGCTATCAAGCTTTCGAGTCTCATCGAAGTGTAGCTAGTAGTTAAACATAAGAATCAGATATTCAAATTCTCGAGTAGTTCTAATCCCGAAACCATCAGAAATTTGAAAATTTTAATGTTTGATATATTTTATCTCACTTTGTACTCTCCTTTTTTCCAATATCAGATATTCTATATTCTGTCATAAGCATTAATTTTTATCAGAACATTAATATACTGTGTATATACTAAGTCAAAATAACCTTCTTTTGATTATTTTAATTCCTTAATATCACAAAATGTCGTTATTACTTTCTCTTTTCCTTTAAAAACCGTTCCTTTTAATACACCTCTGTACAACGAATACTAGAGAAAGAAAATTCACATTTTATTGTTTTAACGTATCTGTCTTACTTTTTTACTGTACTCTTTTTTTTCCCCTAGAAAGTACCGTAGAAAATGAAAATCTGGAAGGTAGTCCATGGACGCCGTGTGCGTGTGTGATGTTAGTCTATTGTGTGCTCTGGTAGTGCGATGTTAGACTATTATAAGAGTACTTCCAATTACTTCCTTTCGTGCTCATTCAGCCTGTTTACTACCTGTTTATTGCAATCTGTGGCACGATGTCATTCACAAGGATATATTAGGTAACGCTTCTCGTCACGAAGTGTCAAAAGACGAAGAGGGAAGAGTGGAGTAAATGGTGAAAAAGAGTAAAAGGTCTAGGTGGATGAATAACGACAGAGTTCTATAACTCCTGTGACATTACTTGGCATTGAATGTCTCCAGGTTTTAACATCGAATGTTGTATTCTTCCATTTATTTATATTTATTAATTACTTGATACTCGTGTTGAAAGCCAACATGCTTGCTCTTAGCGCCTAGTTCTTATGTTACGTGAAGGATATGGATCACTTATTGAAACAAAATTCGATCACAGAAACCTAATGGTAGTAGAAAATTCCAGCTGTAATGCGCTCATTAAAGTATGCTTTAAATATTCTATCACAAGAAATACACATACAAATCATGTATTTATGAACATTCTTTTAGAAAATCAGTTGAAACTGAATGAGTTGTGTACCGAAATAAAGATTTAAAACGAAAGAGAAAAAGGAAATTGTTTGTGCAAAATGAAATGAGCAAAAGAAAATGAATTGTTTAAAAGAAAAGAGCAATAGGAAAAGTTCTTGACTTCTGACTGGCGAGGACCACATATAGAGCGATTTTCCTAAGGATGAGCGAAAGTGACAGCTAGTGCTGGCAACATAACTGAAGGTTCTGTGGTCGTTGTGCCCTCGAGCCTATTAGACTCCCTTCCTGCATTCGTTCGTTTGCAATGGCTAACGTGTAAATGGCTTCGACGCTTCGACACTTTGTGATGTCCTCGTCCGACAAAAATATAGTGCACCGCGAGAAATAATTTAAATTAGGAAGTGCAGTGTTATGTGCTCTTCTGTATAAAATCTTTTTTCTATAAACATTACATTACATTTACTTTTTGTATGATGAATATTATGTTTATTTTAAAACCGAGACTTGAATGCTAGATTTGTACCGGTGCACGTGTTTCCGGCTTAAAATCATTTTTCTTTCTATTTACACTCGTGGTAGTTTTCTTTTACTGATGGTGAGAGCATGTTAAGAGATTTTCCACATACGTAATTAAATTTAAATATTTCCCGGACTCGCGTAAGTGCATATACCTCAGCGAAACTCTTAGACTTCTGCATAGGGATGTTTTCACAGAAGCCATTAGCACTTTATGAAGGGGCGCGACTGAACAGCTGTCGCGGCGGAGGGATACTTCTCTGAATTACATGTGCTGTTCACTTGTTACGCGAACTGTCACTTTGGCTCATCCTTAGGAAAATGGAAATTGGAAATCCTTAGGAAAATCCTTAGGAAAGCTATAGCAATGTGTCGCACTTCCATTCATCCAATCCAACCATTCTCCATGGCGCCCTCTGTCACATCATGGTCCTCAGGCGCTGTCAGAGTGGAGCCTATTTTGGCCGAAATTTCGATTAGCCGACGTCGGACGGACAAACCCAAACGAAACAGATCTTCGTCCGATAGCCGATGCTTTCGGAAGTCGAAGACGTGGTTCAGGTTCACAATGACTGTTTCTGTTTCCCGACGTGTGTTTGAACGTATCCAGAACGACGGGGGAAAATGGCCGACCAAAATATCAGCCAAACTCGAGTCCGCCTCACGGTCACAGTGCAACCGAAATATTGGTCGTTCATTACCAGATGACTGCTAGCGAAATCGTCCGTTTTATTTCATCCGTCCGAAAATAAAACTCTTCGGAAAACGTCCGAATATTCCTATAATTCCACAGTTCATTTTTTGAAACATTTACGAGAAGCACGCTCAAGGCTATCTACATAATTGAAGGTAGTCTTGCTATTACATATCGTCTTGACTCTACAGCTGGTTTCGGGTGAATGGAACCGACAAAATCAAACGGAACAGATCTTCGCCCGACAACCGATGTTTCGGACGCAATCGGAAGATGATAGAGATAGATAGACATGAACGATAGAGATTTAAATTATTCTCGTACTCATTAAAATGCCAAATAACTACAGATTTTCATTTTTACCTAATGATAGTGTTAAAGAACCAAAATTAGTAATTTTGTGAAACGTTTTATATTCGCAAAAAGAAAGTATATTTTTGAGGATGGAATCTAATACATCCTCAATTGTGATAAACATTGCATTTTTTTGCAACTGAATAAAAGAAATCACAGCAAAGGAATCCTTAGTTAGTTGCTAAACATTCGTTGAATTCTAGTGAATCAATATTCTAAGGTATGAATGCTCTGAGAAAGAACATTTTCCGAAGAAGAGATATATGAAATAATAAATTCATAATTTAAATGAATAAAAATGCTTAGTAAGCATATAGGTTTAATACCATATGATTTTTTATATAATTACATCAATTGACTACCTGGCAACACAATTACTCCTTCGCTGAATAGCTCACACCACACCTGTGTAGCACAAATTCATTCGCGTTATGAGCGCCCAGTACCGGGCCCCGACTTCAGCTACCAGATGTTGCATCCGCACTCAGTTATATTTGTACTCGCGTCAAGGTCCAGGGATTTAGTCATCATTTCTGCTCGGAGGTGCCCTCACAAAGCCGCCTCCGACAACGGCGCGCCGGCCAAATCGCATTCCACCCGGAGCGCGAAATCCTCATGAATGTTTCAGCAGAAATCCGCCGAAGGCCTTCTCTGGCCACGGGAGGCACATCTGGCCGAAGAGCCGGTGGGAGGGGCGGGGTGGGATGGTGGGATTGGCGGGGAAGGAGGTGGGAGGAGCGGCTTCTAGTCCGACTACGTGGCCAGAAGAAGCCGGAAGTGATGCAAACCGAAACAAGGGTGGACAATTGGAGAAGATGTACAGGTGTCCTGGGAAGAAACAACGAAACACCGAAAATAAGCTCTTAAAACAATTTTAAGTATATTTTGTCTAATAAACCCTTTCGAGATTTCGTATAACTAAGCCGCAATAAGCACTCTAAAGTTAGTTTGAAAAAATACTTTCTATTCAAAATTTCGTAATTTATATATATGTAATACTCCAGAAATGTGTAAATTGTTTATTATTTACAAAAGAAATGAATATATTTGTTCGCAAAGAGAAATAAAAACAAAAATAAAACCAGCCTGTTTACACAAATCAGTTTCCTTTTGCTTAGCAAGTATATATTAAATCAATATATGAGTGCTTATTTCGGCTTAGCCGTTAAAAGTATCGAAGGAGTTTATAAGACAAAGTATGCTTAAAATTGACTCACAGAGACTTTGAAAATATGATCTTGTTTCCTCCCTGGACACTCTGTTTAAGTAGCAGGATCTAAAGAAGGGTGGAAAGAATTGTCAAACTAATTATTGCGAGATGAAGATACGAAATATGGAGATAAAAATAAAGGGTAGTGGCTGTGATGTGAAATTAAAAAGAGCATGGGGGTAGTTACAAATATTACAAACTCGTGTGAGACGATAAACGTGAAAAAAAATGACAAATTCCTTTTGGAGTATCTGAGGGCGCTCAAGTGTGAAAAAAGAAAACGGAGTGAGTGCCGAGAACGAGAGAAAGGGTCAGTAATTGTTGAGGCGAAAAAGAAATAAAATGTCGGAATATATCTACGCTGGCTGAACCAGTATTGCAACTGGACTAACAGCATTGTCTGAATGAACAAGTCGCGATGCAAAGGATCAAGAGAAAAAAAATCGGCAATACAAGTTTGTATACACGAACCATGGAGATGATAAAACAGGACAGTACAAAGCATACTGGTTGTAACGTAGGTACTCCAAAGAGAAACTTCAAAAGAAGGAAAGCGGGAAGAAATATAAAACATGAGGAAAAACACTCCTTGGAATAACTGACGAAAAATGAAATAAAGCAGGAAAGAAGAGAAAAAGAAATAGTCACAAGAAAATCGAGATTAAATGTACAAAATAATATTGCTCCTCCTTCTAATGCCATACCGCTTATGGGATGTTGTCGACCAAGTAATGATTGGAGCGAGGCAGAAATAAGAGTTGAATTAGATAGCAAAATCGTATTTCCGAAAACACAAAATCCTCCACCCGTAATCTTTCATTCAGGAAGAAATAAAAAACATGCGGAAAAACAGTTCTTGGAATAACTGACGAAAAATGAGAGCAAGCAGGAAAGAAGAGAAAAAGCAATAGAGCAACAAGAGAATCAAGATTAAATGTACAAAATAATATTGATCCTCCTTCTAATGTCATATCTCTTTATTTATTTATTTATTTATTTATTTATTTACGTCAAAAAACAGTTAAAAACTGCGTATGACGGGCTATGGGGAAAAGTGAATTGTGTGCACATTTTCAAAATTCTGTGATCCCTACACTAAATCTTATACTACTTAAGTTTTGAATTTTGAAAGGGAGAAAAAAAAAAAAAAACTCCCATGTAATAAAATCGATTTTCAAGGATAAATAAGCAATAAATTTTGAATTTTGAAAGGGAGAAAAAAAAACAAAAAAACTCCCATGTAATAAAATCGATTTTCAAGGATAAATAAGCAATATTATGGAATATTGTCGACCAAATAATGCTTGGAGCGAGGCAGAAATAAAAAAAGTGTTGAATTGATTAGCAAAATCATCATTTCCGAAAATATAGAATCTTCCACCCATTAATTCGGGAAGAAATAAAAAACTTGAGGAAAAACAGTTCTTGGAAAAACGACGAAAAATGAGAGCAAGCAGGAAGGAAGAGAAAAAGCAATAGAGCCACAAGAGAATCGATATTAAATGGACTAAATAATATTGCTTCTCCTTCTAATGCCATATCACTTACTGTATGTCGACCAAGTAATGCTTGGGACGAGATAGAAACAAAAAAAAAAGAGTTGAATTAGATAGCAAAATCGTCATTTCACAAACTCTCCCACCCATATTCTTTTCATTTCTGGAGAAGATACATATGAAAGGAGCGTGAAATAAGAAGTCGAGGAGCAAACCAGGGGAGACGGGAGAGGCCCAGAGAAGGGATAGCCGCCAGGCGGCGCGGGGCGCGCTAATACAGTCATAATCGCGCAGCCTTCGCATCCAGGCGCACGATTATCCCGTCCAATAAATCGCACGGCGACGGTGGCGGCGCGCGGAAGCGCCGGGACGGCGCCCGCGGAGGCGCGCCTCACTCGTTAACATAATGAGCCTCTCCCTCTCCGCCCCCACGCCTGCTGCGAACCTCACCTCCCGCGCGCGGGGACGCGGGCGAGAGGTTGAGAGCTCGCTGCGCGCGGCCGCGGGCTCTGGGAAGGCATGGGGGAAGGCCAGGAGGGGGCGAGAGGGCGGGTGAGGGTGAGGCTGCGGGTGAGAAAGCGTTCGTGACGGCGTGGGCGAAAGCGTTGGTGTCGGCGAGGGGGCGGGCAGGAGGTGGACGAGGGGATGGGTGAAGGGGCGTGCGAAGGGGTGGGTGAAGGGGTGGGTGAAGGGGCGGGTGAAGGGCGGGTGAAGGGGCGGGTGAAGAGGAGCGGGTGAAGGGGGCGGGTGAAGGGGCAGGTGAAGGGGCAGGTGAAGGGCAGGTGAAGAGGAGGGGCAGGTGAAGAGGGGTTGAGTGAAGGGCGAGGTGAATGGGCGGATGAAGGGGCGGGTGAAGGGGCGGAGGCCGGCGGGGAAGCGAGGTGACGGGTGAGGGGGCGGGCGATGGTTTGGGCAAAGTGGCGATCGAGGGGCTGGCGATGGTGGGCGATAATGCGGCGATGGTGCGGGCGAGGGGGCGGGCGAGGGGGCGGGCGAAGGGGCGGGCGAGGGGGCGGGCGAGGGGGCGGGCGAAGGGGCGGGCGAGGGGGCGGGCGAGGGGGCGGGTGAGGGGAGGCAGGTGAGGGGCGGGTGAGGGGGCGGGCGAGGGGGCGGGCGAGGGGGCGGGCGAGGGGGCGGGCGAGGGGGCGGGCGAGGGGGCGGGCGAGGGGGTGAGCGAGGGGGCGATGGTTTTGGTAAGGGGCGGGAGAAGCCGCGACAACGGCGTGGACAGAGTGGCGAGGGCGGGAATGGAATGTGAAGGAAAGGGGCAGAAGCTCATTCTCGGCGCAAGATGGTGTACAAGCGTGGGCGGGGACAGAGTCGTGGGCGGTGCATGGCCGCCTGTGGGCACAGAGCACCTCCCACCTACTCGCCTTGGGTGCGATGCGCTGCTCGAAGCCACAGAGGATTTGCATAATGCTATGAAATAGTGATGTACAGCCCGCTAGTGCGTTGATGCCTCTTTATGAATGCACTGGCATGTAATCTGCCAGTATTTGGGACAATCTGAGAATATATTGTAGCAAAGATTTTTATCACATTTGTGTGTGTATGCAATGTTTTCTATAAATATGTTATCGTGCATATGATCTTAATGATGTACGATATTACGTGCATATGATACTACTAGGCATGGAATAGGGCACCCGTATGTGGTATGGAATGCCACGTAATAAATGATTGCTAATATTTTGGGAAAACGTGCTAAAACGATGTTCTTCATTTTTTCAAGATAACATCTTCTTTTACTCAATTTTTCAAGATATCATCTTCTTTTACGTCGAGCGTATTAGAACAAAACATCTGGAAGATAGTAGCAAAAACCACAGCAGAAACTGTTTATTAAAGGGAACTCGACCCATCTATGGCTCTAAGCATTTTTTTTGTAATCTCAATTTTTGCTACCGTTCTTCCTGTTCTGTATTTCAATAGTTACAAAAAATGAAAAATGTTTGAATATATTCGTTGCAACTGTCAGTTTTTCAGTTTTCTGGCTTTTGATCGTGCATTAAATAAATATATAACAATTTATTATGCATAAACAGAGGGTAAGGTGATCATCTGGTGTTTTCGAGGACTATTGATGTCTTCAGAATCATACTGGTGGGAACCTCAGGGAATCTGAAGATCACGTTTGTCTCAGGCTCAGATATATGCGTCAGTCTCAGAAGGATTTCACATGTTAGTCTGAAGTGATTATGATATAAATTCAGCCTTGAGAGTTTGGGAACTGAATTTGTGACCATTGCACTTAAGGTAGCTCTAAGGTTAGGAATCTCTTAATTCCCAGAACTTGTACAAATTCAAATATAGATTTATTGAATATCTTACTTTCATTCTACATTTTTTTCAGAAAATGTAGTTATTTGATGGCTAACAATCATCGTGAAGCATAACAAGATTTCCTCCTTTATTCTTTACATTCAGTCCAATTCAATGCATTGTTTTTATATAATTGTGTCACACTAAGAAGCTTAAAATTCATTACATATACATACCTGGTATCAAATCCAACTATGGGAATCATAGCGAATCTCAATTACACCGAATGCTGTTCCCGGACTGTACTTCGCGCATTGGACGGGCTTAAGTGACCAGCTCAGGGCATGTTGTTCTGGCTGGGGCGGTGCCCCGCTGATGGGAAATCTTGGTTGGGCAAAATCCCACTAGTCGATGTGAAGGTTGGCGCCATATCCAGCGTGGGAAGATCGCCGAGGAAAAACATGCACTACACTTGCGGTGTTAATGACCGCTTTGACGCGCCCGGAATCACTAATCATTGAATGACTCACCTTCGCGCGTGATAGTGTAAAGAATGGTACTGTGAATAACCTAGGCGGCGGTGGGCGGGGGGAGGGGCGGCACAGGGTGTGTGGGGTCGTTCATCCGCCCGGGGCGGGCGCTTCCTCGCGTAAATCTGCGCTGGCGCGGGCGCGGGCTGGCAGGCAGGCAGGCAGGCAGCGAACGCCCAGCGCCGGCGGCGTAGAGGGACGCGGAAGCCGCGACGGAAGGCCACGCGCCGCCATCGCTCATCCGCGCGGGTGCAGGCGCACGCGGAGGCGGTGAGGTGGAGGTGGAGATGGAGGTGGAAGTGGCGGTGGCAGACGCGAAGGCGGAGGCCTCGCCCCTGGAGGCGACGGGGTGGAGGTGGAAGTGTCGGTGGAGAAGGTGGAGGTGGATGCGGTGTCCCTGGAGGCGGTGGGGTGGAGATGGAAGTGGTGGTGGCGAAGGTGGAAGCGGAGGCCGCGCCCCTGGAGGAGGTGGGGTGGAGGTGGAAGTGACTGTGGTAAAGGTGGAGGTGGAGGCGGAGGCGGAGGCGGAGGCGGAGGCGGAGGCGGAGGCGGAGGCGGAGGCGGTGCCCCTGTAGGCGGTGGGGTAGAGGTGGAAGTGGTGGTGGTGAAGGTGGATATGGAGGCGGCGCCCCTGAAGCTGATGGGGTGGAGGTGGAAGTGGCGGCAAAGGCGGCGCCCCTGGAGGCGACGGGGTGGAGGTGGAAGTGACGGTGGCGAAGGTGGAGATGGAGGCGGAGGTGGAGGTGGTGCCCCTGGAGGCGATGGGGTGGAGGTGGAAACAGAGGCGGAGGTGGTGGTGAAGGTGGAAACGGTAGAGGAGGTGGAAGCGGTGGTGGAAGTGGAAGCGATGGCGGAGGCGAAGGCGACGCCACTGGGGGGCGGTTGAAGCGACGTTGAGGAAGTGGTAGCAGGTCCTCACGTGAGATGGAAGTGGCAGTGGCGAAAGCGGAGGCGGGGGCAGAGGCGGAGTTGGAAGCGGTAGTAGAGGCCGAGTTGGAAGCGGTGGCGGTGGAAGCGGTAGCGGAGGCGTTGGCGACGCCGCTGGGGGCGGTTGAGACGATATTGAGGTAGTGGGAGCAGGTCCTCACGTGATAAATGAGGACAATGAATTTGAATTCCTGAATAATATCAATTAAGGAATAATTATATCACTATATTGTAGTTTGATTATTTCTTAATTCATAATATGGGGTACCACAAGATATCTGCTATCAGCACTGAATAAATTTCTGAGTTTTTGTAAGTAAACGTTTCGATATTTAAAGTCTAGAAGGTTCAGGTTTCTAGATTTTCGGATGATTCATGTTTTCATTAATATAATGTTGCCATTTCAGCTCAGCAAAATGTTTTCATTATAAAACAGAATTCATTACCTGTTATAATTGAATAGTTGTGCCGGGAATCACCTGGACAGATTTATTTATTCTTCAGAGCTAAATGTAGAACTGTTGATACTAATTATGGCCAAGAATAAAAAAAAAGTTAGAATTTGGGTGATCTGAGGGATTGAGAGAGTGAAGTTAACTCGAGAAACTTTTTGACCCTTTTCACACCTACTGCTTAAAATTTGGCAGATGGGGAGAGAGGTGCCTGGAAGTTTATTTCAACACTGTCAAAAAAAGTTTTGATTCCGAGAGTGGAAAATAGCAGTTAGTGACAGCATCACCGACACTTCCGATGATAGATTTGTTGAATGGAAGTATTGTCATCGGCAGAGTTTTTAGAACTGTCTGTTGACTAATGGGCCATCAATTTGTAAACGAATCTGCTAGGGATTAAGACAATTGGAATAGCAATTTAGTGGTCTTGTGAGTGCGAACTTGCCAAAGTTATCGTACAGACACTGCGCTCATGACAATGTAAAAGATACGTCTCACTTTTCTAGAATAACAGAAATGCTCACAGTAATGACAGACGTGCAAATTTACTCAACACTTCTTTTTGCCAGTTTTTGGCTGAACACGATATTCATATTTTGTGATTTTTATAAAATTCACATTATATTTTTCATTTTTAGTGTATTCACGTTTCTTGCGTTCTAAAAGTTGTTGTAACATTCTGCTTCGTATTTTACATTTTAAATGTTATCTTCAGCAAAAAAAAGTCTGTTATACAACAAGTATTCTCTTCTATTAAATACGTATTCGAAGAATATGACTATAATAATCATCATCAAGGACTATGCGGAATGGCCTGTTCCGTCGCCAAGAAGATCGTCATATGTCTGTAATTTCTGAATTATAATAAACATATTTTTGGTGAATTAACAAAGGTATAGTGCGGCATTTCTGGTATCGTGATGAAAAAAAAGAAGAAAAGAAAAAAAGAAAAGAAAACACCCACACCCCCAAACACGCACACACACACTAGAATCTGAAGAGAGAAAGAGCCACAAAAGTGGGCTCTCGCGTGAAGTGCTTAGCCGACAAGGGTTCGACTCGGGATCAGATTATTAGGCAGGCAAAGCGTCTCCGGCGGGGGATTAGCGCCGGGATAAAAGGCGGCGCGGTGGTCGGGCGGCGTGCTTGTGGGATTGGGCGGCGGCGCGACGCCCACAAAGCGCCGCTGCTGGAGGAGGAGGAGGCTGGGCTCCGAGGCTGCATGCGGGGGCGGCGCTCTCCATGCTGGAGGCCAGGTGCCGCCTCGGGTGGCTAAGGGCATCAACGGATGGCACTGCGCCGCCTATGATCGGGAGATCCTAGGGTTCCAGTTCCGACGGATTTTGAACTCTGCATAGAGAGAGCTAGGTCGAATTCAGTCGTCTGGAGGAGAATTCTAGATGCCGGCTGTTCTGATCAGTGATTTTCCGTAGTTTGTTTCGATCAACACAGGTGAATGCCGGAGTAGTACCCTAATAAACGGGCCACGGACCATGCGCGATCTTTCCTTCCTCTTCCTTGTCCTATCCTCTCCTAACCCTTACGTACATTCAATACACTACCACACTACTTTAGAGACCCGTCGGAATCAGTCGGGAGAGCTTGTACCGGCTGGGGCGTGCCTTGCTGGTGGGAGATAACTGGTTGGGGAAACCCCGCTACCCGACGGTAGGTCGGCGCCGGATCTCGCCATCCAGTGGGGAGAATATCACCGGCACCTCCTGAAGAAAAAACACGCACTTCACTTACAATACTATTGACCTCAGAAGTTAACGCATCCGGAACCAACCAACCTGCAAAATAACATACCCTCCACTTACGAGACTAATCTCTTCATTGTTTGACTACTCAATACTTACCAGCAATCAATACTCGTTAACTCACATATTGCAAAAATAATTTCATGTATTGGTCATCAACTCACCATATCTGTTCTTCCGCCATCAGTGTCAGTATTGGTATCCTTCTACGCTGTAAGTGGCCGCCTGGCATTTACCGCGAGATGCTGACGATGATACAAAACGCGCGGTCGCACCCACCGCGCCGCTCGGTCTGGAGGAAAACTAGCATCTGGGAAGACCCACAATTGACAGCCAGGAGTATCCAGAAGGGAGGGCAGCTGGTTCAAGTTGCCCAGGTCTTAATAGATGCCCCGATTTTTCATTCATAAGAAATGAAAAATATATTTATCTCTAAGCCGAATGTAACGTTATAAGTTCTTTCTCATGCATGGAGAAATTAACTCTGCTTATGAATTGGGGGAGAAGGGAATTTTTTGGTGTGAAATGAGGGGCCCCTCAGGATGAATGGCCTGGGCCCCTGATTTTCTCTTGGCGCCCGTGGTGACAGCTTCCTTGTAGAATAAACACTGACGCGATCGCATTTACTTTCCCACCGCCTCTTCATAAAAACACGTCGTCAGTTTAATTTTTTCTTCGCTTACTAGTGGAATTCTAATATGCTTCAGCATATTAGTCACTTTGAGAAGAGAATAAAATATTTGTTATCATGTTCTTTTATTCAAAATTATCTATTCCATGAGACGTTTTAACTCTGATCTGTATATTTTAAACACTAAGGGTTTTGGTTGAGAATGAAATTGGATCTTTCTACTCAACCAAATTGCGTGATTTTTGCTTTAAATGAAAGTTATGGGGCCCCAGATGTGTTATCGTTTGCTATTGTTAACAGGTTTTATAGAATCATAAGTAAAAAATCGTAAATTAATAGAATAAACGCTCATCTGCTGTCATTTGTTCATTATGTCGTTTGGTGGTCTAAATACATCCTTCAGGAAGATTACTTAGGGAAGCAAAGGTAGAGAGTTTTTTTCAAGTTCGAGGATTGATTGTTTTAAAGACAGAGACGAAAGATACGCAACGCATTATCCAGCAATCATTTGAATCAGGTACCATCAAACAATTTACAAAAAATTAGTGCATACAATTACATATGAAGGATTACGGTTTTCAATTAAAATTGGTAGTAGGATTTCCTACTGTTGTTCACCTCAAATATATGTACGATCGCGAAAAATACTTAACATTTCATTTACAAACTCCGGACATTTAGTTTTAAAATTATTTAAGCGTACCATTTATTTCGCCATCCGCTCATATTCGGAAGTGTGCACCCCTGAAATGGCAAGAAGGAGTGGGAAGATGAAGCATGTAATCACTAAGAGTTGGCACTGATATCAAAGTGCGCAGTAAACTCAGATGTGTCCTGCGAAATAAATTATATTGCGAGACAAACTATGTACATCGGGGTATCGTGCACTCTGTGTCATGATTCGCACATCATTTGCTTTATGGAATGGAGAAACGTGAAGCTCTTGTAATGTAGCCTACACAAGGAAAAATTAATCTTTCAGTCTCAAATAATAATCTCAAATAATCATAAAATTATTTTATTTGGTGGAAACTTTGCAAGTCTTTCAATAAGAAGGTAACGTCCGATTACATAACTCGGAAAGTTTCTTAGCTGTAATGAAAATTCATGCTACAGTAATGATATGTTCATCTGTAACGGCGTACGTAGTAGAACTTGGTCTCCAAGGAAGGTCTAGTACCTCTGGGGTCATCGCGAAGTGTCAAGCAGAAGCTCTTTCCGAGTTGCATAACTCTTGCGTTATATCCATTCTTCTCCGACACAGACTCTCCTGTACGGCTATCGGGATATAAATGGAAGAAATGAATCAAAGTGGCAAGATCGAGTATACTGATATTACTATTTTACATTGCATTCTACTGAATCATAGGTACAATCAGTTTTTTTGACGTTGAGGATTGCATTACAATTCTAGTGTCACCTTCAAATTGAAGCATTATTGTCAATGAACAATCTCATCTTCCGTAAGAAATATCTTAACATATTTTGGTGAATTTAAACGTTTTTATACGTTATTTGTTTTTCTATTTTATTACACAGCATTACTCGAAATAGCATTTTGCGAGGTAGTACAAGCAAGATTTCCGCTCCATTCATTCATCCTATGAATTGTTTGGTGAAACAACAGACAGCGAAACACAAAGCCCCAAAAGTGTGAAATTCCTTTCCTTTGTCGCACGTCTCAAATATATTACGCAAAGCCTGCTGGCATTCCGAGAAAGGTAAAGAGGTAGCTCCACAGCCGATCTTAACCTTCAAAGTTTCCTAGTATGTGGCAAGTTTACAGCAAATAAGGCTTCTCTCCATAAAAGAAGAATAATGGGCCGGAGGTGTCGCCTGCGATGAAGGCGACACCTCCGCGATGGCGACCGGGAGGCCCGCGTGGGGAGATTCTGCGCAGCGGCTCCCCTTAGAAAGGAGTGGGGGGATGGGGTGGTCGTAGGGGGCGAGGGACGCGGGTCGAAGCCCGGCAGCACTGTCACCCGCGTGGCAATTATGGCACCGCCATCGCCGCCGCCGCCGCCGCCGCCACCGCCCGCGCCCGGCCGCTTTCATCACGGTTATAGCGTGTAATTACGCGCTATTAACATGCAGCCGGGCGCGGCACCGATGCGCCCGCCTGCTCGCCCGCCCGCCTCGCCCCGCCCTTGCCGGCGCGGCGCCGCGCCCAGCGGATCTCGGGAGCGCTCGGCCACCGCCCGCGCGCACCTGGGCCACCCCGTGCGCGCCCACGCCACGCCCACTCTCCCCCACACGGTCGCCCCTCTGCCCACGAAGGGGCCTCTGCATATGCGGGCCCCGGTTCCTCTACCTCTATGCTACGTGCCTCTCTGTTTTCGACCCCCTGTATTCCACCATGTCGCTGCTGTCGCCTCGCTCTACCACCATCCCTCTTCTGCATGCCTCTCTCCTTGCGTCTCCTGTATTCCTCCATCTCTCTGCTAGAAGCCACTCTTCTGGCAATACCTCTATCCCACCTTCTCTGTTACATGCATCTCTCTCTTTGAGACTCCTTTATTCCACCATATTCTTGTATTTGCTGCATGCCACTCTGCTGCCAATCCTTCTATTACACTATCTTCCCTCCGCCTCTCTGCTACAAGCCACTCTGATGGCGACCCGTCTATTCCATCTCTCTGCTAGAAGCCACTCTACTGGCAATACCTTCCCCCCCTCCACGTCCCCCCTCCGCGTACGAACGGGTCTTTTGCATATGCGGGCCCCTATTCCTCCACCTCTATGCTACATGCATCTGTGTTTGCGACACCCTGTATTCCACCATGTCGCTGCTGTCGCCTCGCTCTACCACCATCCCTCTTCTGCATGCCTCTCTCCTTGCGTCTCCTGTATTCCTCCATCTCTCTGCTAGAAGCCACTCTTCTGGCAATACCTCTATCCCACCTTCTCTGTTACATGCATCTCTCTCTTTGAGACTCCTTTATTCCACCATATTCTTGTATTTGCTGCATGCCACTCTGCTGCCAATCCTTCTATTACACTATCTTCCCTCCGCCTCTCTGCTACAAGCCACTCTGATGGCGACCCGTCTATTCCATCTCTCTGCTAGAAGCCACTCTACTGGCAATACCTTCCCCCCCTCCACGTCCCCCCTCCGCGTACGAACGGGTCTTTTGCATATGCGGGCCCCTATTCCTCCACCTCTATGCTACATGCATCTGTGTTTGCGACACCCTGTATTCCACCATGTCGCTGCTGTCGCCTCGCTCTACCACCATCCCTCTTCTGCATGCCTCTCTCCTTGCGTCTCCTGTATTCCTCCATCTCTCTGCTAGAAGCCACTCTTCTGGCAATACCTCTATCCCACCTTCTCTGTTACATGCATCTCTCTCTTTGAGACTCCTTTATTCCACCATATTCTTGTATTTGCTGCATGCCACTCTGCTGCCAATCCTTCTATTACACTATCTTCCCTCCGCCTCTCTGCTACAAGCCACTCTGATGGCGACCCGTCTATTCCATCTCTCTGCTAGAAGCCACTCTACTGGCAATACCTTCCCCCCCTCCACGTCCCCCCTCCGCGTACGAACGGGTCTTTTGCATATGCGGGCCCCTATTCCTCCACCTCTATGCTACATGCATCTGTGTTTGCGACACCCTGTATTCCACCATGTCGCTGCTGTCGCCTCGCTCTACCACCATCCCTCTTCTGCATGCCTCTCTCCTTGCGTCTCCTGTATTCCTCCATCTCTCTGCTAGAAGCCACTCTTCTGGCAATACCTCTATCCCACCTTCTCTGTTACATGCATCTCTCTCTTTGAGACTCCTTTATTCCACCATATTCTTGTATTTGCTGCATGCCACTCTGCTGCCAATCCTTCTATTACACTATCTTCCCTCCGCCTCTCTGCTACAAGCCACTCTGATGGCGACCCGTCTATTCCATCTCTCTGCTAGAAGCCACTCTACTGGCAATACCTTCCCCCCCTCCACGTCCCCCCTCCGCGTACGAACGGGTCTTTTGCATATGCGGGCCCCTATTCCTCCACCTCTATGCTACATGCATCTGTGTTTGCGACACCCTGTATTCCACCATGTCGCTGCTGTCGCCTCGCTCTACCACCATCCCTCTTCTGCATGCCTCTCTCCTTGCGTCTCCTGTATTCCTCCATCTCTCTGCTAGAAGCCACTCTTCTGGCAATACCTCTATCCCACCTTCTCTGTTACATGCATCTCTCTCTTTGAGACTCCTTTATTCCACCATATTCTTGTATTTGCTGCATGCCACTCTGCTGCCAATCCTTCTATTACACTATCTTCCCTCCGCCTCTCTGCTACAAGCCACTCTGATGGCGACCCGTCTATTCCATCTCTCTGCTAGAAGTCACTCTGCTGGCGGCATGTTTATTCCACCATCTTTCAGCTACATACCACGCCGTTCGCGACACCTTTTTCCCACCATCTCTGTGCTACGTATCGCTCTGCTTGCAAACCATCTATTCTGCTACCTCCCTCATACATGCCACTCTGGTGGCTATCCATCTACTCCACCACGTTTGTGCTACATACCTACTACCACTTCATACATTTCACAATCTTTCAGCTATACGACACGCTGCTTGGGACCCTACTATTCCTTCACCTCTTTTTTAAACGTCAGTCTTTTGACAACCGCTCTATTCTTTCAACTCTCTGCTTCATGTCACTCTATTCTACCATTTTTATGCTACATGCTACTCCGCTTGCGACCTCTCTCTTCCCCTAACTATCTCCTCCATCCTCTGTATTGGGTCTCTGCTGAGTTCGTTGCTGCCATTACCTCGTCAGCTCCGTGACATTTTACCCGCCACATCTCTGCATTGTTCCCTTACCCTGTTCACACTTTCTTTTTCCATAATTACTACTCTTCCTGCTGTTTTGTTTGATTTTATTTAAACACTTTTTCTGTGGTTGAGGCGATATACCAAATAATGTTTCTTAATATCCTCAATAAATACATTATTCTTCGCTAACTTTATTTCCTTTCCTTGAACGTTTAAAATATTGTCAGACTATACGCCTCTGGGGAAAGAAAAACAAATTAATTATCAATGGTGACTATAATTGACAAAGAGCAAACAAGTAAACTATAGCCAAGTTTTCATAGTGTACATTAACTAACATATGTATAACCCAGTGAATATCTTTACTTATGTAATTGACGAATCTGTCTTTAACTAGTTGTGAACACATTCCTCTTATTAATTGCTAGAGGCTTGCGGCTACTATTAGGAACTACGTCTGTACAATAACTTTCATTTTGATACGTGAAATATTACTTAAGCAGCTACCCTCATTATTTTTGTATTTTCACTCAACCTTCTGTTGTATTCAGTTCTTATTAAAACACTCGACATAGGAACATCTCTGATCCAAATACCAGAAAATCCAATTTAATTTGGTCGATTAGTGACTCCGGGCACGTCAACAGCTTTGGTCACTTCCCGTAAGTGTAGTGCATTTTTTCCCCTCGGGAGATGGTGATCTTCCCCCGCTGGATGGTGAGATCCGGCACCGACCTACCGTCGGCTGCCGGGGTTTCCCCCTAACCAGGACTCTCCCACCAGCGGGGCACCGACCAAGCCGGGACAAGCTCTAAGCTCCCGACCGGTCTCCCTGAATATGTGGTAGTGTAGTGCATGTTAGTGTAAGTGTGTGTAAGGGGAGAGGATAGGAAAAAGAAGAAGAAGGAAAGATCGCGCGCGGTACATGGCCTGTCAGAGTTCTGCTCCGGCATTCACGTAGTGTTGATCGGAGAAACCACGGAAAACTACCGATCAGAGCAGCCGGCCGCTGGAATTCTCCTCCAGACAGCGACTGAATTCGACCTAACTGAAAAGCTAGTGTCGAAAATCCTGTCGCCGTTGTGACTCGAACCTAGGACCTCCCGGTCAGAGGCACTGCAGTGACATCACTTGATGCACTGAGCTCCCGGTCCAATTTAAGGAAAATCTTAGCTTGTTGCCCGGTTTGCGTTTAGTTCTACATTCAAGCGTGATCTCACCCGCACATTTACGCACCTCCCCCTCCCCCCGCCCGCCCGTCCGCAAACCTGCTCATCCACCGGCGCGGCGTGCGTGCTACGCCGCCGTAAATCAGAGCGACGTTAAGACCTCCGGTCGCCGGTGGCGGCCGCGGGCGGGGGTGGGGGGGTGCGAGGAGTGTGGGCGCGCGGGCGAGACACAATGCGGAGACTGCAAGGGGAGCGGAGTGGGGACGGCTATGGCCACGGCGTTTTGGAACCGCACAAAACAAAAATGACACGCGACCGCGCAGCGGCGGCTGCGGCAGTGGGGTATACTGTGGGCTACCGAGGCTTCCGGCGGTAGAATTAGAGAAAGAAATGTTTACTATATCATATAATATGGTGTAATTTTGATCAAATAAGTGTAAAACGCATCTAAATTTCATTAATTAAATTTTAATATTATGTAGTTGTTATTTTAAATTTAGTTAGTTAATGCCTTATTTTACGTGGCGAGACTCGGACCATCAGGCTCGCTCTTCCGTCTAACCACGCAAATTTCGTTACGCTCCTTTCTCCGTCTAGCGGAGAAAAGCGGTATTATCTTGGGTGACGAAACAGGCGGATCTCAATTTTGCTCAGAGGCTTCTTTTAGGCTTGAGGATCTTTTACATGCCGTAAATCTACTAACATGGGACAGCCGGCTTTACTTCCGCTCCGAAGGAAGGCGTACGAAGGATTTTTTCGCCCTTAAAAATCCACGGCTTCGTTCGGGTTTGAACCCGCAAACTCGGGTACAACAGTCCGGTACGCTGGCCGTTATACCACCGAATCCAAATTTAATATGGCTACTTCTATATGACAGTGTACTACAATACAAATTGATTTTAATAATTTTGCAATTCTAAGAGTAATGAATTTTATTGTATTTTATTTTTTGTAGAGAATGTAGAACACCACATATTCCAAGTGGAGTAGATGTTAACTTTAGTGGTTTCTACTACTATCATTTTCTACTACAATAATGGAAATTGTGTCCAACCGAGACTGTGAAGGTTAACTACTATAATGTATTATGTATGTATGTGCTTTAGATAATAGTTGTAACAGTACAACGCATAACGTTTAAATTGTAAAATGTGTTTTCATGGAAGCAAAACACATCTGAAGATGGAGATAATCTATCTCCAAAACGTAATGTTTTGTAACTAATACATTTACAAGGTGATTGTCAATAAAAAGTTATTGGACCTTACATTAATGTTGTATTCCATACCGGCGGTAGCCCGAGAAAAATACGGGACTAAAAATCTGACAAGATACTTTATATCAAGAATAATTATATGCCACTTTTTCAGTGATATACATTTTTTTAAATTCCATATAATCTGTTCTGTTGAGATGTGAATTAAATCGCTCGCCTATCAGTCCTCTGAAGAGGCGGCAACGCTGAAGAAACCGCTGGCACTCAGCGACATCCACACAGCGTGCGTTCGTTGCATGACTCACTCCCCCTCCTACTGGTAAGAAAGGGCCAGCCAAGGGCTCAGGTTGCCGATTTCCCGAGCGGTTTCTTGACACGCTCGCAGCAGTTCGGAGGTTCAGTAGACAGTAAACGGACAGAGTAAATTAGATGTGCGCTTTTGTGCACGACACACACGATTGGTGGTGAGTGTGCAAATACATATTATACTATATTAAGCGTGTTTTTAAGTGTTAAAATTGCAATTTATTAAGTATAGTGTCAAAGTTAACTATTGTCAGATATTTGGGCAGATATTCGGAAAAAAATGTCACACCAAACTTCGGGAAGTTCGTCTGTTGACAATGAGTGTACGTACAAGAGAGCGTTTATTAGAGAAGTCTTTTTATCGTCATTCGTATAACGAGAAAGTGCATGTATATGCTTAATGTATATGCAATGCAATTGAATAATGTGCTTACCAAAATAATAGGGACAGCGCCCTGTGACGTACTTCACAATTCTGTATCTATATTATTGTGAATTAGAGCCAATGGTAATTTTTTCCTGAATGTACTCGGCAAAAGAAGTCATTTGACACTAAGAACTATAACTTTGCACATAGCTATAACGTTGTCATTATTTGTGTCTCAAGGACGTGTAAAGATATAAACGCCTTATAAACGCAAAAACCTTACGAAAAGTTAACAGAAGAGCTCCACAACGGAGAGACCGCATGACTGAGGAACACAAACCCGATCTACCTTCCACACCATATATATATATATATATATATATATATATATATATATATATATATATATATATATATATGGTATGGGCACATGCAAAGAATGAACGAAGAACGCTGTCCCAAAATACTGTGGAAATGGCAACCAGCTATCCATCGAAGAAGAGGAAGACCTAGATTTACACGAGGACAAGGAGTACAAGAGGCAATGATGAAAAGAGGATTGAGCAATCGAGACTACACCGATAGAGAGATATGGAGGCTGGGATACGAGAGACACACTAGGGTGTAATATAACTCGCCATATTAATATCTATCTATCTACGTATCTATTTATGTATCTATGTATCTATCTATCTATCTATCTATGAATCTATGTATGTATCTATCTATCTGTCTATCTATGTATATATAAGCATGAGGTCAGCGGTATCCCAGGGCATGAAAGCAGTATACGCCACTGGGCAGCGGCGGCGGCCGGGGCTGCCCGGCGCTGGCCGGCGGCTGCGGCCCGTTCGCGTGCAGCGCCGCGCCGCGGGTTAATGCGGAATTAAGCGATCCGCGGCGTAATGGAGATCTGATGGCGGCGACACCGCCAGAGCGCGCGCAAAAAGCGCCGGGGACGGTCGCGCTGCAGCGGCCATCGGCGCGTGATGGATGCGCGCGACTGGCGGACGAAGCGCGCCTGCCCACACGCACTCGCGCCAGGCCTCGTCATTGGGATTGTTGGCAAGACTGACCTGGCTCAGTGCAACTGATGTCATTGCAGGGCCTCTGACCGGGAGGTCCTAGGTTGCTGTCCCGACAGTGGCAGAATTTTCGACACTAGCTTTTCAGCTAGGTCACATTCAGTCGCTGTCTGCAGGAGAATTCTAGCGGCTGGCTGCTCTGGTCGGTAGTTTTCCGTGGTTTATCCGATCAACACTAGACGAATGCCGGAGCAGTACCCTAACAAACGGGCCACGGACCGCGCGCGATCTTTGCTTTTTCTCCCTTGTCCTATCCTCTCCCCTTACACACACACTTACACTATCATGCACTACACTACCACATATTTGGGGAACCCGGTCGGGAGCTTACAGCTTGCCCCGGCTGGGGCGGTGCCCCGCTGGTGTAAGATACCTGGTTATGGGAAACCCCACTAGCCGACAGTAGGTCGGCGCCGGATCTCACCATCTAGCGAGGAACGATCCACGTGTATTATACTTACGAGACTAATGACCTCGGCAGTTGACGCGCCCGGAAACACTAATCAATCGAATAAAATGGTAAAATAGCGGTTGGCTGTTCTGATCGGTAGTTTTCCATGGTTTATTCTGTAAATATCTGGCGAATTCGGGAGCAGTACGTTAACAAACGAGACGGATCTCACGCGATCTTTCCTTCGACAGCTCAGTGATCCTTTCTCACCACACACACACACATATATACAGTAACATGTAGTACCACTCATCTCGGGAGACCAGTCCGGAGGGTAGTGTTTGTGTTATGTTCGGAATAATACACGCTTTAACCAACACAGATTTATTAACACAGAAAGTACATCAGGTACATTTCCAAAACCAAAAGAATGTACCAAATCACAACAGCCAAAGTCGAATACCAAATGTCCAGGAGATGTACCAAAACTAGCAGGGTCTAACAGATAATCGATACAGAATTCCAAATAACTTGCCGGGGCAATAATAACTTTATCACAGTACGTATCTCCTAGCTCTACTACACACAATAATCACAACTCTAGCGCTGTGCTGTCCGGGCGGGCGGCGCCCGCTCTTAAAGCGGGCGGCGCTGCAGATTCGCAACCCGGCTGCTGGCTCTCCGGCCAGCTCGTCACCAGGGATTGGGCGGCGTTTTCCTTGCTCCGCTGCCTCCGCCGACTCCCTTAATTGCCGCTGAGCGCTGCCCTCTAGGCGCGCTCTTCAAACGATGTTCACAGCCGCAACAGTTTGTCCGCGACGGGGGCAGTGTCCAGCTTCCAGATACCTGGATGGGGAAACCCCCTGAAGCCGACCTGTAGATCGGCGCCAAATATCACGTTCTAACGGGCAAAACGCCGCCTCTTCTCGGAACGACACTTGTGGGACTACTGTCCACAGCACTTACCGCGCCCGACATCAAAAAGAAAATCAATAGAGAGCGGATTTCTATGATTTTGCATATTTTTGTCCGTTGCTTCAATACATAGCTATGTGAAATTTTTTGACATTTGGTTAGAACATGGTGCTATGTTGAGATAAATCTTAAATATTTTGTACTTCAGTATTGTCTAATTAATTTGCGTCACGTTGTGCGTGCCAATGAGATATGTTTTAAATCTTTTTGATTTTAATCTAATTTTCTTGCCGTAACATTATTGTGGGTTGATGCGCCGTTCATACGAACGATACAACCATACATACGATACAACCGTTCTTACCAACAATAGTTTTAAACCGTACAACTAGACATACAATGATGAATATTTACTTCAATTAGTTCTCTCGCGAAATAGGGTGGATTATATTATGTTTGAACAAAAATATATCTTTTCATTCTAAGCATGCTTCTCCTGAATTTTGTCATGAAGGTTTTATAGAGGAAATACAATTTTGTTAATTTTAATTGTATATTAAAGTGCATATTTCTGGTTAATTTTTGGGTCATAAATGCCTTAAAAAACGTGGTTGCGCAATACGGGAACGTTATCGCGAAATTTTCCAACGTGCACGCCTACTACTGCGAGCCCACGGCTGGCCTGCACTTCTCAATAACGTTGGCAGCAATCTGTCTTTTAGTTCTTGCAAATAAAGTGCAAGGATATATCGCGCCACTATCAGCATTGACTTTGTATATGAGTTAGAAAACCATGACACATGCCGCATATGCGCAGTCGCATTGGCTTTTAGGGCGGAATGATTCTCGTCCATTTTGTTTGAAATACGAGAGTTGCATCAAACAATACAGTATGAATACTTTTCTAATTTGCCCTGTTTATGTAGAATTGGGGTTCGCATTTAAATTCGTAATTTAAAAGTAATTTTGGAATGTAAATGTAGTTTTGGAATATTATTAACATTTTCATAATAATGAACAAGAGTTGCTTCGCAGGCAAGTCATACGCGGTAACTCATTTTGTGTTGTAAAATATGGTCCATTTAAACTCGTTTTGCTGCGTATTTCTGAAATTATTCTTACGTTACAAATATTTTTATCAAATAATATTTTATCTCAGCGTGGTTAGGCATTTCGAATTAATTAATATCAGGGTACTATGAGCATGCTACAAGTATAGAAAGTCAATTGTACTGTCAGCTATTTTTGCAAGTGTAAGTTTGATTTTTTTTATGTGTACCTTTCTTTCCAAGAATTCTAATTACATCATAATCCCTTTCAGGCGACATATGTGGAACGGAAAATGCATTCAGAGTTTTTAGTATAATGAAATGCATAAAATCATAAACTTATGACCGGCCACATAAATTCTGTCATCTCCAAGGTAACATTTGTCATTGACGCTCTTCTCTGGATTCTTCCTGCAAGGAGAAGTGGCACGAAAAACATATTAAGCGACTGGCTGCGACTGCGCGGAAGGCAGATAGACAGTTACGCAAGTGGTGCTCTTCATTTCAACCACTACACGATCCAACAACTGGGTCGCCTGAAGCGGGTATGTTACAGCAGTGGTTGTCATCAATGAGGCTAAATCAATGAAATTTATACATAATAATAGAGATTTTCAGCAGAAGCAATTCTACATTAGGTAAATCATTTAGAGATCATTCAGGTATTGAAATGTTTATTTACGGTTATGTGGTTGTTTTTTATTTTACGACAAAACGAGTAGATTTGTATGTGACATTTGGGAGGGAGAAAAGCTATGTTTGGGCATAATGCGACGTACACATTGTACATATGGACGTATAGGGACAACCATATTCAGAATAGGTTCTCGTATATTACGTAAGAAGGGAAGAAACAACACTTATACTACTTTGAAGAACGTAGGGCTTTTTTGATGCATTATACATTTTGATACACTTTGGTACTTTTTTTATTTTAGAGATCATTTGGATAGTGAAACATTTATTTATGGATAGGTTTTTTTATTTTACGACAAAAGAAGTAAATTTCTATGTGACATTTGGGAGGGAGAAAAGCTATGTTTGGGGCATAATGCGACTTACACGTTGTACATATGGACGTATAGAGACAACCATATGTAGAATAGGTTCTCGTATATTACGTAAGAAGGGAAAAAACAACACTTACTTTGAAGAAAGTAGGGCTTTTTTACATTATATTGCGTTGACTTACATTTACGTCCACTTTTTTCATATTAACAATAACTATTATAACATTGACGCCGGTGATTGTAATTGTACCCTTGGTGACAATGGTGATAACAGAGATGGCAATTACGACAGTCGCTAACACTGGAACAGAAATCGACAAGTTGTAATTGGCTGTCGAGGCTGCCAGACGTCATTTCCAAGCCGGGCTTGCGAATGTCGCCGCACCGCGGGTTGTTGCTCTCGGGGTCGCTTTTGGCGCCTCGTCGCCGGCCGTGCGACGCGACGGCGGCGGCGGCGGCGTCCGGTCGCTCCCTGGCCAGGCCGCCGCGCGCCCTCCCGCTGTCCGCGCAGATCTCTTCCTACTTTCACCGCGTATTTTTGCGCGCGCACAAGAGCTTGGCCGATGGCCAGCGCCCGCGTAACGGCCCCGCTCGCCGCGCCGCGCCGCGTCCGCTCACTGTCATACGCGGCGCCGCTCCTCACTAGGGAAGCGACATCGAGGCCGACATTTTCAAAACATCAATGCTGCTATAAAATATGTTTTTAACATCCATGTATTGAAGTCGATGTTTTTTTGAACATCCATGAATTGAAGTCGATGATTTTTTGAACATCGACATATTGAAGTTGATGTTTTTTGAACATCGACGTATTGAAGTTGATGTTTTTTGAACATCGACGTATTGAAGTTGATATTTTTTGAACATGGAAGTATTGAAGTTGATGTTTTTTGAACATCGACGTATTGAAGTTGATGTTTTTTGAACATCGACGTATTGAAGTTGATGTTTTTTGAACATCGACGTATTGAAGTTGATGTTTTTTGAACATCGACGTATTGAAGTCGATGTTTTTTGAACATCGACGTATTGAAGTTGATGTTTTTTTGAACATCGACGTATTGAAGTTGATGTTTTTCGAACATCGACTTATTGAAGTCGATGTTTTTTTAACATCGACTTACTGATGTCGATGTTTTTTTAACAAAATTTTTTTGTGCGCTATATTTTTTCGTTTCCGATGTTTCGTTAGCGGATGAATGATTTCCAAAATTACAATTTCACAAAAGTTATAATTTGAAATAATAATTGCTGAGATCACCGTGTGTGTTCGAGGCTCACGAACGGGGTTTCTAATATTTACTACTATCTTTATCGAACGAACTTTCATACCCTTAACTTTTATCAGTTATAAATTAATGTGCACGGCCGCTGTGGAATTAAATTTGGTTGCGCGCAAATTTAATGTTAGAGATTTCTAAACCAGCTTTAAAATATTAATGTTTAAAAGCATCAATGGGTTTTGTATTATGTACGTGTATTATTAACAGTGATGTTTAGCAACATCGATGTTCTCTTGTCGATGTCGCATCGCTTCTCTTCACGAGACGCTCGATTAGGGAACTTCGCTAGAAGAGGGACTACATGCTCCAAAGGATAAGAAATTAAGTTCAGCACGATAAAAAGTTCCCAAATGTTACTCAAATAATTAGCATTCAATAACGTCGTATTATATGTAGAACGTATGAGATAATAATTAAAATTTACACGTATCAGGAATAATTAAATTTTGAATAATCTGAAATTTAAAATCATGTTTGATAATTTAATCGGCAGTTACGTTCGTTATTTACTTCCAAATTATTCTGTCCTCCAAAACTTAAATGAATACTACCAAATTTCTAAGAATCGGGAATTTATAGTAGAGGTGTGGGAGTTCAGACTTTACTTTTTGAATTTCAAGTGTAATAGGGAAACTTATTTTGCTTTTCTGAATTAAGAAAATATGAGGAGGAGAATTTTTTTTTCCTGGAGACTCCGCGCTCTCGACATAGTTGACAACGTTTCGGCCGTCATTTTGCAGCCTTCCCCAGAGCGCAATATGATGACCGACACGTTGGCAAGCATGTCTAGAACGAGGCATCTCCTGGACAAACAAGTTTCTATTGACTCCGGCGTCAGAAGCCTACGCTATCAAGAAAACACAAAGTCAAATTAATGTTTAATTTTCTCATTAATTTCGTTTGATCACATTGCACTTTGAGAGATAAATAGAGAAATTCAATTATTACTGTTTGTTGTATATTCAATCATAAAATTACTAATATGAATTTTACTCAAAATTCTGCGAAGACACTTTTAGAATTTCACTTCATATTATTTTCCTACTTTTAAGCTCTTGGCAATACTACAGAAACCTATTGATATTTCCAGTTTTCTTCTATCCATGAAGAAATCGTTTTTCTAAGTGACTCAGAAAACGATTGGAAATAAAATGTCACTTCATGTCGGATTCGGAAATTACTACATTTTTGTTCCCTTCAACCGTGCTAGAGACCGAATTGTGGCTTTCTTCTGAGAGGGTATCATTAATTCTAGTTATAACGATTCCTCTAATGACAGTCACCAGTGTTTGGTCCAAGACTTTTTGCAGCATTATCGTTAATGACGTTTCTGGTCGAAGCGGTATTTTTCGGTTCACCATATTTCAAGTGCTATCGCAAACACTTTGGAAGAGGAATGTTGACGAGCAGGCAAGCGCCACAGAAGCATTCACGAGTTAAAATTCCGATGGGGACACCGCCACGTTTGCTATTTTGACGGCTGGTGATAATAGACCCAACATCACTGTGGGAGTTCCTTTCTTCAGTTCATTTGGCAGCAAGAAATGTGTATCGTTAAGAAAGTATGCTACAACTGGGATGTGCACCACAATCCACGGATTCCAAAATTAAAAGCTCCTCACCATTAGCGAAATAAAGGGTAAAGCAATAACCTCCATTGTATTTTATTAAAACCAGTAATTCACTCACTTAATTCTGTATAGTTTGTGAAGAAACACGGGAATTATAATATTTTTTTTATTTCAGTTTATTATCCCTCTTTAATTTGCCACAATTAGCTGAACTGTAAATATAGTTTGTTGTGACCTAGAGTTTTGTGACTTGATGTGACATAAAAACTTTTTATACTTTTTAAACTCTCTTTACTTTCGCAAAAACGTTCGGTACCGTAATTTTCTTTTGGATTACTCTTTCGTACTGCGAAATTTCAAATCATTTGCCTAGTGTATGCAATACAACATAAACCAGCACACTTGTCACCGGAATTGCTAAGTCTGGTTATCTTTGGAAGCCAGATTATCTTGCTGGGATTGTTTGAGATGGTTCGCCCGTCAACTGCTGGTTCTGCAGTTCCCTAAAGGGGTTCTCGAGTGTTGGAGCGTGTATAGATTCGCCCGAGACAGGCTCTCCTGCGCTCTCGCTCAATATTGGCTTTGGTTTTAATTACTCGCTCTTGAGAGCGAGCGATTGGGACCGTGATTTTCTTTTGGGTTATTCATTCGTACGGCGAAATTCCGAATCATTTATCCAGTTGGTATGCAATACAACATAAAACAGCATACTTTTCACCGGAATTTGTTGTTGGAAACCTGGCTATCTTGCTGGGAGTGTTCGAGACGGCTCGTCCGTCAACTGCTGGTTCTGCACGTCGCTAAAGGGGCTCTCGAGCGTTGGAGCGCGTAGATTCGCTCGAGACACTCTCTTGCGCTCTCGTTTAATATTGGCTTCGGTTTTAATTACTCGCTCTCGAGAGCAAGCAATTGGGACCGTAATTTTCTTTTGAGTTATTCATTCGTACGACAATATCCCGAATCATTTATCTACTTGGTATTCAATACAACATAAAACAGCACACTTTTCACCGGAATTTCTTCTTGGAAGGCTGGTTATCTTCCTGGGTATGTTCGAGACGGCTCGTCCGTCAACTGCTGGATTTGCTGGTCCCTAAAGGGGCTCTCGAGTGTTGGAGCGCGTAGATTCGCTCGAGACAGTCTCCTGCGCTCTCGTTTAATATTGGCTTTGGTTTTAATTACTCGCTCTCGAGAGCAAGCAATTGGGACCGTGATTTTCTTTTGGGTTATTCATTCGTACGGCGAAATTCCGAATCATTTATCTAGTTAGTATGCAGTACAGCATAAAACAGCACACTTGTCACCGGAATTTCTAGCTGAAAGTCTGGTTACCTTGCTGTGAGTGTTCGAGACTGCTGGTTCTGCAGGTCGCTAAAGGGGCTCTCGAGCCTTGGAGCGCGCGTAGATTCGCCCGAGACACGCTCTCCTGCGCTCTCGCTCAATATTGGTTTTGGTTTTAATTGCTCGCTCTCGAGAGCGCGGAGCTGCCGGCGCCCGACGCTCCTGAACGCCGCCTTGTCTGCGAGCGGTTTTCCTCGCTGCGCGTCGCTTGGCCGTTGCGCAGACCCAACGCTGCGACGCCACAGCGGACAACGGCTCTCTCTGTCGCCGGCTCCTCCAGGAATGCGCGCAGACCGTCGTCTATTGTTTCTCTATGCACTCGCGCCGTTGCTCACTCGGAACAATATGGCAGGCGTACACAACAAGGAGGAAACCGCGCGCAGGCATTCTGGTAGATGGCGCTGTTGTAAATGTACGGAACCTGAGCAAGTCATTGCTGCAACTCATTGCTTGCCCACATCGAGTGTATATACAGGAGACGGCGGTCCGTGTCGTGTTACAAAAGAAAATTAGACGACGTAATCAGAGAAGGTATTTGTCGATTATGTGCGATAACGAAACTGCTATCTTGTTTTATTACCCGAGTGATCGTTAAGCATCCGGCACAACATGGTTCTGTTGTTACTTCCTGTGTATTCAGACTGGTGGTTAATTCGATAAGTAACAATTATTTTGCAGTAACTGATCAATGAAAGCAAACAAGATTTTGTATGGTAGACATGCTGACGAAATGATAACTTCTATGCTCCGGGCGATGAGTTAGGGAGTACAACCCATCTGATGGTCTTGATAATTCCTTCTTGTTAGATGCCTCTCTTTTCTTTGCTCTTCGCCACAGATACTTTTACACCGTTCAGACGATATATCTCATTTCCTGTTCAGATGTTTTGACCGAGTTTCTAATACCGAGTGGAAACTCCACGGAATGGAAGTAGATACTCTAAAAGTTTGAATGAAACACCAGGAAAACCGAAGTTGATTAGAATTAGGTTTGTTCGCGTTCATTATATTCTTCCTTATTGTTTCAAATTATTTATCTTATACCATAAAGACTCGCTTTTTTATCCTTCAAGCCACTTATAGATGCAGTATATACTGCTTATACCTGTAGTTTCTACTGAAATATAATAATTTATATACATTTACTATCTGCTGTCTTCTTCCTCTTGCCAGTTTTACGAGACTCACTTGTCATACCTGCAACGCTTCCTATCACCACACCAATATCACAAGTTTTCATTAACTCCTTGTATTTGATTACTTACCTACCTCCTGCAGCCTCCAAGTCCTTTGATTCCTCCGTTGCCTTCACCGCCCGAGGACCTCGTAACGAGCAGCACTCGCACTTCCCGCAGCCGAATATAGATGTCTCTGGGGTCGGAAGCCCCGCTCGATATTAACGATGCCTTCGTGACAGTATCGGGTAGTAATGGTCCAATTACGAAGGGGTATTCCTATAAATTAATTACACTTCTCTGGGGCAACACTTAATAAAATAAATCAGTCGCTAGTGGAAGGGGGCTGGCGGCGGAAGCCTCGGTTGTGAACCTGGCTCACAGAGCGGCCGGATGGAGGCGGAGAAGATGCCAGCGGTGGACGGGGTTGTCTGAGAATCCCCTGCGATTAGGTGCTAATTGGTCATTCGCACCGTGTGGTTTCTACATTTCCATTCTACTGGATTCTGCATCTTTTTTTGTGCCTAGTTCTTTGAGACGTGTTCACGTGTATTACTTATGTTTTAAGGGAAGTAGATAATCTGATAGCCTACAAAAGTCTGACTAATAATTAGATTTTTGAGCTGAAATAATTTATAATGCCAATTTGAATAATTTTTGTTGGTTAATTGTTAACGATTCCACAATGATGCCAGCCGAAAAGGACCAGAGCATCTGCAACACAGCTTCATTTTTGAAATCCACGCAGGGTATTATTCTCTTTTTATTTTCTGGCCTTCATTTTGTAAGGAGAAAAAAGTATTCTAATCCAGAGCCGAAAACGGAAAATTCTCCATGTAAACACTCTTACAGCCGAGCCTTGGTAAAGTGGAAAAGTTTATCCCTGAAAAAGTTGATAAATCTTCTTTCTAAATATAATAAATTAACATCAAATTCATCTAACAGGCTGTGTAGTCTAAATCCATGTTTTGTCGATGGACAGCTGCATCCGTCCATCCGTCCGTCCATCTGTCCGTCCATCTGTCCATCAGTTTGACTGTCCGTCTATCGATTTGTGTGTGGTCAACACTGGCACCAAAACCGTTCAGACGTTTTTCTCCAAAATTCATATTCCTCTATAGGTTTAAAGGAACTTGAAGCCCTGCTAGTTTGAAATGGATATTTTGATATTTGGGGGTACTTTACCTGAAAATTCAATTACATTTTAAAAATTTTCTCAAAAATGGCTCCAAATATTTCTTAAACATAGTGTCGGATAGTATAAAAGACGCTTAAAAGAATGACGCAGGTTTTATTTTCGTTGAATATCCTGATTATTCAAGGTATTGCAGAAAGGCCATTTACAATTTTTTTTAAAAACTGTAATTTTTATGTAATATGTGCTTGAAATTTATGCAATTTATAAAAAGCACATTCTCTAAAAAACACTCCATTTTTTTCTTTATTTTTTACGAATAGAATAATGTACGCTTAAAAGTATGGTGCAGGTCTCATTTTTGTTGAACCCTGAATTTTCGAAAATTGCAAAAGATGGAAATAATACAAGAAAGTATGTCCTTTTCAATGTTACTAGTTTGTTTGTGTATGCTCTGAGATAAAACATTTCCTCTTTAATCAGTGGTTCTTCAAATATCATTGCTAGCATTATAATTTGTAAGTATTAAGAGAGTATCACTCAAACAGAAATTCATGAAGAAATCATTTCGTTATTCCCTACAGTCTTTCTTTAACTTTCATCTTTCCATTCCCTCAAAAAGTTTGTTTACTTCGATATTTTCATATTATTGACAGTGACATTTTGAACTGTAAATTTCTACCTTGCGTGTATTTATAACCTCTATCACACAAATCTAGGGAGCCAGTCATTTCTCTATTTTCATTTCGACTTCCTGTTTAATTTAATTTTTTGATTTAAAATAAAGTAATTTTAAATGGGAAATATGAATATTTTTGTCCTAAAATATTTAAAACGAATTTGAATGTAGTTCGTTTTGTTGATTTATTAATACATTTTTTTATTTGTATATAACATGTTCGAAGACCAGCAAAAGCAATGAAATCAGTTAAATGTGCATTACAAATTCCTTCCTGTTAAAGTCGTGGAATTTGGATAGAATACGTAGAACTGTCACGAACTTAATATATTCCGTCATTCAGGGAAATGTTTAAAATGTAGTCCAAATAACAAAGATAATTAATACTAGGCATATACTTTTAGTATTTTGAGCTTCAAAATGAAAAGATGATTCTCTGATTTGCTTTTTGTTCATTTCATAGTATTTCTTATCTATGTATTTTGTCATTACATATGCATAGCACATTCTACAACACAATTATTTTGGATCAAGTAGAGTATTACGTATTACATAGTACTTAGAGTGTTGGTTCTACAGAACATTCGCAGCTCTTAAAAATTTAGCAAATGTTTCTTTTGCAGAGAAGTGAAAATGAACAACTCACTTCATATGCTCTTCTGTAACGAGAATTTAAAAAAATAGTATTTCTTGCTAAGGTGTATTCTAGTCATATTATGCCGTCATATCATACTTTCATACAGCTTGTTATCAATCAAAACATCCGACATTCTCTTTTGGGTTCCGATCAGATGCTGGAACGACCAGAATGGATCATTACAAAAACTGGTCAAGTTTCTATTTATGAGTACATCTTACACTAGACCCTATTAGATAACTGGAAGATACGTACCGGATATCTTCTCTGACGTTTGTCCAAACCATCTGCTGCGGCAGCTGCTTAAAATTTGCCTGTCCGTTCGTTCCAGTAACTACTCGCTCAACGAAAAGTATGCAGCAATTTATATCACAAATAAGTTCCGAAATATCGGAAAAAACAATAAATTGTATTCATTACATCAGAAACATTTTCCCTCGATTTTGGACTCGATTTGGTTCTAGCGATTTCCGAGCGAGATTGTTACAATAGATTACCATGTTACCTTTATGACCTCCCTTCTACATCATATAACCTCTCCTCACAACTCCGAGGTCTTCATCGGGCGGTGTTTCCTTCGTTCGCTCGCCCCGTGCCACCTGCCGCCGCGCCTGTCCAGCGTTCTCTCGTCTGCCCTGCCGCCCGCCAGCCCGCCTGTCCGTCGCGCGGCGTGGCGGGGCGATGGGCGGGCGGGCGGGCGAGCAGCGGGCGCTGCCCGCCCCGGGGGCGGCGGGCGGCTCGACGGCCCGGGAAGCCGGCCTGAAGATGAGCTGTTTATACAGAAAAGTTGCCCCGACGTGTTTGGCCGGCTCGCCGCCGCCGCCGCCGCCGCCGCCGCCGCCGCCGCCGCCGCGCCGGTGTGCGTGCGCGCGTGAGCGGCTTGCGCGTGTGTGCGTGGAGGAGGGGAGGGGAGGGGAGAGGGGAGGAGGTGGATATGGGGAGGAGGGGAGCTGGCCTGGCCTCGCCGCTGCCTCTTGGCAGCCTGTGCAGCCTCCGGCCATCGAGGCTCCTGGAAGTCGATCTTGTGAAGCCTCCGTAGGGAGGGCTTATTCTTATCCGTGCGTTGATCGTAAAACGTGTAATATATTTTAATGATTCCGTTTGTACGCGCTGATAGATAACGTGATATACGTGCTGGGATACAACCCACATGGTACTAATTACTCTTATGTTCTTAAAATCACAATAATTCCAATCCGTTTTATTTGATGTATATTTTATTCCTGGAAATGATGTACGGACTTGTAAACTTGCACATTGTCGTGGTTGATAGTTTCTTTTTCATTGACTACATTGTTTTCCATCTTCTCTAGCAAGAATTGGAATTTCTGGAATCTACAGTGCTTTATCTTAATTTTTGTGACTTTCACAAATTTGATATTCAAAAAATTACTCTCTTAAAATCTTATCACAAGACTGCGTGTATTGCATAGTTCATGTTACAGGATCTATAATTTCAGGAAGAAAATTGTTCCAAGGTTCGTAGCATAACGGCGCATTGAAGTCTCCGGGGCTTGTGTGGTTCCACCACCTGTCACTTTATACACACGACGGAATTTTCTTCTCTCATTATGCGACCAAACATTGCGAGAAGCGGTGTGGTGTTTGACTAGCTTAAGCCGCAACTATGTTTCCAAGCTAATGACGCAGCCCCGCGGAAAGAGCTCTCTTTCTCTCTTTCTCGTGTTCGTGACGTGTTGAGTTCGCTATTCGAATCGTTTAGATAACGACCTCGGCTCTTCCAGATCTCGAAATTCCTGTCTGAGCAGCGGCTCCCGAAGTCGCCAGTGGGCGGAATCGAGAGACAGCTCCGCGTGAACGCCCACCAGATAGCGCCCCATCAACCTCCCGCCCCCGCACCACCTAGGTGCAGCCCCCGCCCCCGCCTTCACCACGCCGGCCACCGGAAACAATTTTCTGCCTGTAACCGAGCCCCCGTAACTCAGCTCCAAAACAAATCTAATGCCTTTTCATTAACACAGGAAGTTTGGACGCGAAGAATGCCAAGATAAGATTCTAATTACATACAATTTATGAAGTTCGCTTAAAAGGTTCTTCGCAAATTGCTTCCACACAACGTGAGTAAACCAGTTTGAGTGAGGCGCAGAACATGAATAACTTCCCGAAATCAGCAGGCAAAAGGGCTTGTTACGCCGGGCCTGTAATCGCTCCCGCCCGCCTCGCCTCTGTAATTCGCTCGAACAATCCGTGGCGCTCGTTCTCGATACTGATTGTGCGCTTTAATTACGCGAGCATCGCTGCGCGGCGCGGCCCGGCGCAGCGGCTGCCAGAGAAGGTCGCGGCGCCTCTGGCCGCGAGCGCCCCCTGGCGGCGCGTGCGCAGCGCGCGCTCTGGTGGCGGCGCGGGTCACTGCGAGCGTGCGGGGGCAGGCCCGCCTAGAGACGGCAAAACATCGATAGATCGATGTATCGATGCATCGCTAAAGGGTTTTCCATGTCCATTAAAACATCAATGTTTTAAATATAGACTAATGGTCTTGCTATTTTCCTATCCAATTTTATCATTTGCAAGTGAGGTGCCGGAGATGGAGGATGGTGCAGTGAATGGGTTGAGTTGTTCTTGATGTTGCAAGCCCTGAGGATGGAAATAAAAGTTTCCGAAACGTTGGCAAACAACTAGTGTAAAATTTTTTTCTGACCAAGCCCCGTTAACCTGCTATTCAAATATCCAATTTTAATTACAGTACTGTGTAATGTTACTGTGTATCCAGTTATCCCTGGATTGAGTGGAGTGAGTCTGATTCACGACCTGTCAAAACGTCTGAGGACCATTTCTAACACTACTAGCGATCCAGGCGGATTGCACAGGCGAAATGTGCAGCGTTGTAATAAGGATGACGCAAAACATCGATATTGCTTAATTAAAAATTAAAAATCAACATCGAAATATTTAAAAATGTTGGCCCCAAATATTGATGGGAAGAAAACATCGAAAGCAAAATATCAATGCCAATATATCGACGTTTCTGGAGGAAAACATCGAGGTTTCAAAAACAATTTTTTTGCCATCCCTACCTGTCCCGCCCACAGGCGCACGCTGTCGCCGTCGCTGCTCGCGATTGATTGATTGATTGATTAGTGATTCCAGGTGCGACAACTGGTAAGGTTATTAGTCCCATAAGGGTAGCGTATATGTTTTCCTCGCGAGATATAACTATGGGGAGGATTTTGATGGCCTAAAACACCGCCAAAAATGATAAATTAAATGCTCTTAAACTGCTTTTAAAATGGCCTAAAATCAAAGAAAAATTACGTAAAAAATCGTATCAAAACCAGTTCGGATGAACAACTCCGGCTGTTGGATACGTTACTGATGTAATCGAGTCTTCTTCCATTCGTTCGAGTGAATTCACTTTGCAAACTTTTGCTTTGGACTGTTCTTTACCAGGAAATATCTGCCTTTAGTTATCCCGAAATCGGCGGAACCGGCAATGTCACTGATATACGTTACAAGAATTACATAAAACGGTTCCCAAACCAATTTCTGTGCGATGAAATTCAATAGGCCGAGTAATTCTGTAAAGAACATTTGTAGCATCTCGTAAATATTATTTGACGCAAGTACCATTAAAAATGATATTCAAATTGATGAAATCAGCAAAAAATTATGAATTATTAAAAATTATGAATACGGTAAAAACATTAAAAACTTATCAGTCAAAATCGACCAAAGATATGAAATAATGACCTACAAAAATGGGTCATTTCCTTTTTTCATAACATAAAATCAATTTCTGTACTAAACAGCATTGTTCTTAAGTGAATAGAAAAAACTGACATTTCATTAAAATCCGCCCCCTAGTTATGACAATTAAGGCGGTTTAGAACCTAAGGAGCGTGAAAAAAACGTAGTTTAGAGTTAATGGGCCTTTAAGTTTGGATCGAACTGATAATTCATAAGTGTTCTAGAAGCGTTTTGTAAAGTAATTATTTCTGTTAGCTATTAATGAATTGATATTTACAATGTCTATGGATTTTGTCATATCTTCCGATAATTACTATCCTCCCACTCTGAATAGCGAGATACTGAGACGACCAAACGTCGGCTAGCTGTGTTTTCTCCAAAAATATATCTCCCATCAGCGGGGCACCGCATCAGCCGGGACAAGCTCTATGCTCCCGACTGGTCTTCCGGCAGATGTGGTAGTATAGTGCATGTAAGTGTAAGGAAAGGGTGTGGATAAGACAAAGAAGAGGAAAGAAAGATCGCATGTGGTCCGTAGGCCGTTGGGGTATTACTCCACCATTCGTCTGGTGTTGATCAGAGAAACCACCGTAATTCTCCTTCAGAGAGCGGGTGAACTCGACCTCGCTTTAACTAGAGACGGAACTTGAACCCCGTGACCTCCCGGTCATATCACTGGGAGCGGTAGCTCAGTGCATCAACTGATGTCACTGCAGCGCCTCTGACCGGGAGGTCCTAGGTTCCAGTCCTGACGGCGGCAGGATTTTCGACACTAGCCTTTCAGCTTGGTTGAATTAAGTCGCTGTCTGGAAGAGAATTCTAGCGGCCGGCTGCTCTGTTTTCCGTGGTTTCTCCGATAAACACCAGGCGAATGCCGGAGCAGTACCCTAACAAACGGGCCACGGACCGTTTCCTCTTCTGTCCTTCCTCTTCCTTGTCCTATCCTCGCCTCTTACACACACACTTACACTAACATGCACTACACTACCACATATTCCGGGAGACCGGGTCGGGAGCTTAGAGCTTGTCCCGGCTGGAGCAGTGCCCCGCTGGTGGGAGAGTCCTGGTAAAGGGGGAACCCCACTAGTCGATGGTAGGTCGGTGCCGGATCTCGCCATCCAGCGGGGGAAGATCACCGCTATCTCCCAAGAAAAACATGCACTACACTAACGGGACTAATGACCGAAGCAGTTGACGCGCCCGGAAACACGAAAAGAATCAATCAATCAATCGGTCATAAGCAGTGACATCAGTTGATGCTCTGAGCCACCTAAGCTTGTCGCTGCTCGCGAGGACACCCGCAGAGATTGGTAGAGGTCATGAGCAGTGCTACGACTTAAAAAAATTAAAGTGCACCCTTACTTTGCATACATATGACCTAAAAGTAATAAAAATAAGCAGTGAATTAAAAATCGAATAAAATATTGTCATGGTAATTTATTATGTACTGTATTCACTTTATCGTCAGTATTAAACTTTCTGAAATATAGCAGATCCTTATTAATTAAATATTGAGCACTACACAATCTAACTTTTATTTCCTACAAAATTGTGACTAGTTTCCCATATTTTGCTTGTAGACGTACAACAGTTATATTAAATGGTAATATTAATAATGCATTACCAATATTCGTTTTGGTAGTAGTAACTTGCTCAGATAATATTTTATTTACCAGGAAACAAATTATTGTCTCTTAGTATTGTTTTTAAAATATATTTACAAAAGAGTTATGTTTGTAAATATCATATGTATTAGTTTTCTTAGTTTCATTTGCCTACCAAAATAAAATATAAATAAACTAAGAAACGGGCAAACTAAAACGATGATAGTCGACCTGGGTAGACAAGATCTTTTATGCTGGAGCGTCTGAGATTTTTCTACTCGAAAAGTGGTGAGTTCAAATAATGCCTGGGCGTGGATGTTTGTAGGTTTCAGATCCTTTGCCATTTATCAGTTTTCAATTCCCTTTCGTTCCTTATCAGTGTGTATACTTGGGGTACTTGCGCTGAATTCCTCATTACTCCTAAATCGTGCATTCAAATCCTGCGTGTCATGATTGTTTGAGTGTGTGTTGTGGCATGATGGGGTTTTCTCAATGATTATGTATCACCCATTACAATTCTCTTTCTCCCATTTATCAAAATATTTCTTTCCCTATAACCGGAAAAGTGTAGCTGAATTGTGTCTATAGGATAATCCTACCATAATTAAATTCAGAACTAATGTTACTACCAAATGATACTGACTTTCTCGAATAATTTGTAACGTTTACATAAAATTATAACTTCAAATGCAATTTTATCCTATTAATATAGTTTAGCCATCTCTTGCATTTCTCTTCCCTAAACGACTTGAATCGCACTATACAATTACTCATATGCCAGTTTTTTAAATATTTCCCAGGACCCATTTCATAAGAAGCGATCACATTATTTGCAGAATATTTGTTCAACAATCACACTTGTAAACTCGTATATGTTGGGCGTCCAGAGCTGTGTTTCTGAATGACCGTAAAGTTTTAGTTTCTTTAGTGTATATGTGTTGAAAGCAAATTCCTATTAATTTGAACTGGTGAGTTAGCTTTTTGTAACTTAAGAGATTGGCCTTTAGAGGTCGCAGTACACTGTGGTACTTCTTAGGCTAATTGTCGTGACACGAGAGGTGATGCCAAGCAAGCACGTTCTTCTCTATTCATTACACATACCCATTCCCATCCCAAGTAGTGGGACTCTTTACGGACCTCCCATGTTGCAGATAGAAGAACCGTAATTATGTCGCTAGCGGAGTAATTACCCATGACCGCGAACGTAATTAAGTACCGGGTTCTTAGGACACGTCAGCTTATGCATCCAGTCGGTGTCTCGTAAATTTATCACCTCTGCGGTCTTGCTTTACTATCTATTTGTATATTCTTGTAGCTTTATTTAAGTGGCTAATTGGCATGACAATTCTTCGATATTGTTGATGTTGAGATATTTTCAATAACATAATATTTGTTTTAGTCGGACGAAAATATTATTTTAATTTACTACTAAAATATTTATTTGCATATTTATAAATATTGTCGTCAAAATGCTTTGAAGTGGGTTGTGTGTAATGATTTTCTGTTTAGTATCTTTCTCTGTTTACATATCTATATTAAGGGATGTTTTTGGTTATGTTTTTGCACTGTTTCCAACAATAACTGTTAGTGTATTATTTCCAATATGTAATTTGTTTTATTTGATATCGCACAATTTCTGCTTTATTTTTATATTTAATCTGTCTCGACATCTTCGCTCAGTGGTCTTGTCGCATTCATTTTCTGGCGTTTTGCTTTTTTTAATTGATTCTCTCACTTTTATTTTCCGCATGCTTTCGCACTCTCTCTTTCAAATGCTTCCTCTGTTTGTGGGCCTGTGTTGGCTGCTGCAACCACTGGGCAGTGACGCCAACTACTTTGGATTGATTGATTGATTGATTGCTTTTTCGTGTTTCCGGGCGCGTCAACTGCTTAGGCCATTAGTCCCGTGAGTGTAGTGCATGTTTTTCTCTCTCGGGAGATGGCAGTGATCTTCCCCCGCTGGATGGCGAGATCCGGCGCCGACCTACCGTCGGTTAGTGGGGTTTCCCCCTAACCAGGACTCTCCTACCAACGGGGCACCGCCCCAGTCGGGACAAGCTCTAAGCTTCCGACCGGTCTCCCGGAATATGTGGTAGTGTAGTGCATGTTAGTGTAAGTGTGTGTGCGTAAGGGGAAAGGATAGGACAAGGAAGAGGAAGGGCAGATCGCGCGTGGTCCGTGCCCCTTTTGGTAGGGTACTGCTCCGGCATTCGCCTGGTGTTGATCGGAGAAACCACGGAAAACTACCGATCAGAGCAGCCGGCCCCTAGAATTCTCCTCCAGACAGCAGCTGAATTCGACTTAGCTGAAAAGCTAGTGTCGAAAATCCTGCCGCCGTCAGGACTCGAACCTAGGATCTCCCGGTTAGAGGCGCTGCAGTGACATCAGTTGATGCACTGAGCTACCGCTACCGGTCAACTACTTTGGACATGTCTCCTGTAACTTAAATGTATGTTGCATATCTGGAGATGTCGGCGTTTCTTCTTTGCTAGAACGCGATATCTGACTCTGTCCTACATGTTGGTTTTTAGGTTTCCTCTTCCAGGTATCTCCTTCAACGGTACACCAGTGCAACCGGGATAAAATCTAAGCTGTCGACTGGGCTCCCGACATGTGCGATAGTGTAGTTCATGATGTGTGTGTGTGTGTGTGTGTGTGTGTGTGTGTGTGAAAGGGGAGAAGAAAGATCAAAGATACGGAAGAGCGCGTGGTTCGGGGCCCATCTGTTAGGGAACTGCTCCGACATTCGTCTGGTATTGATTGGATCAGCGATCAGAGCAGCCGTCCTCAACAATTCTCTTCCAGAGAGCTACGTAGCTACACTTCGGTTTTTGTAACGTGGCCGATGACATTAGATCATTTTTACACCTCGTGCCTTATAAAATGAATTTTTATAACAGTGATAAGCACATGTCTAAGGCCATGACTCCCGTTGAGAAGGACGTTTAAATTAAAACGATTCATTTTATAAGGCGGGAGGTGTAAAAATGACGTAATGTCATCGGCCACGTCACGAAAACACAAGTATAGTGGGGAAAATTTATCACTCATATGCCTTCCACCCTAGGTCCTCTCGATGAACGATGTTGTAGAGACATTTTTGCTCCCACTGAGCTATCGCAGTCTTATTATTAGATACATTTCATTCCTGTCTTTTCTTTTTCCATAGTGATTTGTTTTTTCCGCATTATTCCCCACTACCTCACACATGCTTCCTCCGTGTGTGGGAGCACTGCGTGCCTCTGTCGGCTGCCGCCTCCCCTGCCCCTGGCGTCACCGCGCCGGTCGGCAGCCTCGGAATGTGGCCCAGAGCCCGGGGGAGCGGGGCGGGTAAGGGCGGGGAGGGGGCGGGGCGGGGCGGGGGCGGGGGCGAGCCACCTGCAGCGCGCGGCGGCCGCGGCCTCTGACCCCGCGCGTAAATCGCCCGCGGGCGACGGGCCGCCCCCGCCGCCCCCACGCCCTCGGGGCGACGCGGCCGCGCTCGGGGCAGCGATACCCTATGAGAGCTGACCCGCGCTTGGCGAACAAGTGGGGATTTACAAAACAGTTATTCCGTGTAATCTAGCCGGCCACGGCGTTCTTTCCTTTTAGGGATTTTCGTTTTTTAACGCGTTATAAAATCGAAAATGACCATTTAAATTAATTTCTGTGGAGGTTGAGGTGACGTTCGTGAATATGAACGGCCAGCTGAAAGTTGCAAATTAATAGCTCTACGGAAATCCCTTAAAATTCTCATCATAAACTTGGAGTGTGCACAGGAATGGTGCTTTAAAAGTAGGCGGCTGTCCGAAACAACCGTTATGTCGAATATTTGCTAAATTAAGTATATTGTCTCAACCTATTCTCTAGATTCCTTTTCTAGATTTAAGTTAAAAATATTTTAAGTATAATTTGATATAATTAACATTTAAAGCATTTCTCCAAATATATAACTTTATAATTATGTGACAAACATCTGTGCACAATGAGTCGTCTATAATCAGGGGCAAATTTCACAGAAATAAATGCATATAACGCTGTTAAATTTAATTTTCCTTTACATGTTAATTTGCCAAAAAAATATTTTTCGCCCCTCTTGTATTTCCTAGAAGTTAGTAACATTTATTCAGAGACTCTCCTCAAACATGGTTATTTTTCAACTGGCTCGTAATTAATGAAAACGTGTAGGCATTTTCTCATCTGTAGACGAACTTTTCGATTCTCTCAGCGACGAACGTAGTGTATGTTAGGTGAGATGGACCTGAACGTTGCTTTGAAGTTCATTGGTCTGCAAGCTTTGACCTCCTATCCAATTCTTTAATTCCAGGAAGAGATGAATCGAGAATAAACATCGGGTGATCAAGCACTTTTATCTCCACCAGAAGTTGTTTGGATACACAAGCACGATGGGCGCGGGCGTCGTCTCGAGTGAAAACATCTCCAAAAGCCCGTATTTTTAGTCTTTTGTTTGGAACTTTACACCGTATACTCGTCTAATTATTCGGTGGATTTCTGCTGCATTATTCCCTTCTTCTTGAAGTAAACAAATAACACCACGAATCTTGTACCTGACGCAATCATACCAGCATCTTTACGAAACTAGAGTTCACTCAAATTGACAACATGACGTTGGTAGTAGCAGAGATTATGCGAAATGAGACGAAGAGGAATGATATACATAATCGCCCACTGCAAATCCTCTAACCCTCCTAATCAACCACAGTAGGCGAGGCACGGTTGTATGACTTGAGTAACAAACACCCTACTTATTTTTAGAATGGAAAATTATAGGAGATCGAGCTGCTAAAGGATTTTGACAGTGTGATGTCTCATTCTGCGATACGTTTGTCACCTTACGTGCGTGTTATATTGAAGAGAGTGTCTCACGTTAGTGCACTTCCAACTAAAGACTACATTGTGTATGTATTCTGTATGTGTTTTTGTATGAGTATGCTCGAGGAAGTATATAGCGAATGTTAAAAGAAACTTATATACGTTGAACAAAGCCTTACAGGAAGAAAAAAAAAGAATTTCAATTTCCAATTTCCAATTTCCAATTTCAAGGAACAAAGGAAGTTATTCAAAATAAGTGTTGGAAGTTAACAGCCACGAGAAAACTTAGATAATAACTGAAACATTTCACATATAACTAATTCTTTTTAAAATTAACTTATTTTAGTCAAAATAAATATGGTGAAATGTAAGAAAATAGCTGTTTTAACTATTTACCCAAATAAGAAATTTTAACGCAACCTCGTTGAAGTGTTTATTTTTTCTCGTTTCTCTCCCGTTATTATCGACATGCAAAAGGTTCCTATTGTTTCAAAAAGTCTGATGAACACGAAGGGGAGATTGCAAGTAATTTCCCACTGTCTGCGTCTATGCTTGTGAAACGTAAGGTTTATGAGAAGTAAAAAAAAAAAAAAAAAAACCGACAAAGCGAACACCAACAGGTACTCAACTGCCCCAATTCCACATTACGGGACATAAATGTCTGTAAAAGAATGAGAGTTTACTTCGAGGACATTTGCCTCCCGAGTGACTTGAGTTCAGCGAATGGATGCAGTTTTTGCATAAAGTTGTGTGTCCCACCTCCCACGTAGCTGCTTCAGTGGCCAAGCGCATGATTTCTGTTTCGGTTTGGGCCGGCGCGTCTGTGGAGCCTTCGTATCGGGACATCGGGACGCGGCGAACACGTGTCCAATTTGTCCCCCCGCGCGCGGCAGTCGGCGGCGCGCGGTTCGACCCCGGGGTCGGCAGATACACGAAGATAGCCTGCGGAGGGGCCGATCGCAGATACGCCGCCCCGCCCCATCGCTGCCCACCCACGCACGAGCCCGGCGCGCCGCGCGGACCGGTCGGCCCGGGGCCGGGGCAATACGGTCGCCTCGCCCTCACTCGCAACCGTTTTCAGATCGTTTGAACTCATTCTGTACAACACCCATGTAGTCCGGGTTCATTCACTCGCAACCATTTTTAAATCGTTTGAAATCATTATATACGGCGCCGGTGCAGTCCGGGTTCATTCATTCGCAACCATTTTTAGATCGTTTGAAATCTATATATATATATATATATGGCGCCCATGCAGTCTGGGTTTATTCACTCGCAACCATTTTCAGATCGTTTGAAATCATTATATAGAGCGCTCATGCTGTCTGGGTTCATTCACTTGCATCCGTTTTCAGATCGTTTGAAATCATTCTGTATAGCACCCATGCACTCCGCGTTCATTTACTCGCAACCTTTTTTAGATCGTTTGGAATCATTATATACGACTCCCATGCTGTCCGGGTTCATTCCTGATAACCGTTTTCAGGCCGCTTAAAATCATTCTGTACGGCACCCATGCGGTCCGGGTTCATTCACTCGCAACCGTTTTTAGATCGTTTGAAATCATTGTATATAGCACCCATGCACTCCGGGTTAATTCACTCGCGACCATTTTCAGATCGTTTGAAATCATTCTGTACAGCACCCATGCAGTCCGGGTTCATTTACTCGTAACCATTTTTAGATCGTTTGGAAACATTATATACGATGCCCATGCTGTCCGGGTTCATTCACTGATAACCGTTTTCAGGCCGCTTGAAATCACTCTATACGGCGCCCGTGCAGTCCGGGTTCATTCACTCGCAACCGTTTTTAGATCGTTTGAAATCATTATATACAGCGCTCACGCTGTCCGGGTTCATTCACTGTCAACCGTTTTCAGGCCACTTGAAATTATTCTATAGGGCTCCCATGCTGTCCGGGTTCATTCACTCGTAACCACTTTCAGATGGATTAAAAGCATTCTTTACAGCGCTCATGCTGTCCGGGTTCATTCACTCGCAACCAATTTCAGATCGTTTGAAATCATTATATATAGCACCCATGCACTCCAGGTTCATTCACTCGCAACTATTTTCAGATCGTTTGAAATAATTTTATACAGCATCCATGCAGTCCGGGTTCATTCTCTCGCAACTATTTTCAGATCGTTTGAACTCATTCTGTACAGCGCTCATGCTGTCCGGGTTCATTCTCTCGCAACCATTTTCAGATCGCTTGAAATCATTCTGTACAGCACCCATGCAGTCCGGGTTCATTCACTGATAACTGTTTTCCAAAATGTTAACCCAGAATTGATAACTCTAGAAAATGCAGAGATCGTAGAGTGCACGCATGGGGAAGGAGCTTGGGACTGCTTTATAGGCATTTCTGATACGGAATATCCTTCCTACGCCGGGTAGTCGTAAAGTTATCAATAAAACACACGAAAATTTACGAAAATAGTAATTTTTGATGTTTCAATTGAAAAAAAAAATTAAAATGAAGGTTGTAGTCAGTTGTAATCATTGAGACAGGTAATGGCAAAAATCAATTTAATAAATCTGTTCTTTGAAGACATCTTAAAATAATGTCATCCACAATTTTTAGAAAATATGAGTAGTTTTTGCGTAATTTTGCGTGAAATTTCGGTGATTTTTAAATAATTATTTTCTAAAAAAAAAGATCCAATTTTTTTTTATTTTCTCCTTCTACTCTTTAAATGACAGTAAAATAAGTTCATAAAATCTCATTTCCGGCCAACCTTCTGTTTTAAAAAAATGTCAGCAGTAGCTTCTAATAAAAATACTGGTAATATAACATGGTATGCATCTTTTAGTATTTGCATTGGGATTGTGTGATATAATTTTGTCTGATACAAAATTACTGTTCAACGCAATAGTGGCCTTTACTCTGATTCGAGATTTTTATTGCCTTGCAAGGCAGATTTTTGGGTCATTAAACATGTTTTGATGGATTTTTTTCTCTTCATGGTTCTCGTGACTCATGAGTACGAGTTTTCCTTTCTGTGTACTTATGAAATAGGTGGAGCTTCACAAAATTCTCTTGCTTGAATTATTGCCGTAGAAGTGGAGGTTTAGATTTCAAAGATTAGCAATATTTTTTACAGAAATATATTCGCCCGTCTATTATAATTACTCGTAATTAAATATAAGAAATAAAAGGCCAAACACGGCACGGCATCATGCAAACATGATTTAATTCTCTAATGTAATATTATTTCCCTAAGACTGACAAGTTCTTCATTTGGACAGAATCAAATGAAATTAGATTTATTGTTAATTCTGCAATTAAGTGTAGTGACTTGGTGGCAGAATATCTTAACCTTACATGCATTAAACTTAGATTCACTAAGAAAAAGTTACAAAAAAAAAGTAGTTAATTAAGATAATAATAATAAATAGTACATAACATCACCACGCAAACCTTACTCCACTTCACTTCACTGCACAACACTTAACTGTGACTCATTTCTTTCGCATTCCCTTCCCTCCACTTCACTTCATAACACTACACTGCGCTGCACTACACTCCACTACACTGCACTGCACTGCACTAAATGAATAATAATAAAATGATAACAATAGCAATAAAGGTAATATTAACAATACTTCTACAACTGATATTTATACTTACAATTAAACAACTTACTTTGTAGGATATACTACTAATTTAACAGTAGAAACAACATTGATACATATAACCAAATATATAATTAACTAAAAAACTAATTTATTTTTAAACTTGCTCAAGCTTTGAGGAAAGGGTTCTAAGATAGTCGCAGGCAAACTGTTCCAGTCTCTAATTGTTCGGTTTGTAAATGAAAATTTCCCGACATCCGTTTTCTGTTTTCTTGTCTTAATTTTATGCATGTGATCCGTTCTACCGAAGTATGAAGGTTTTCCTAAACGACGGTGTATTTCATTCCAAGCAGGATAGCCTGTGTATGCTTTGTACAGAGCATAGAGCCGCAGCTTCATCCGCCTCTTTTCGAGTGATTCCCATGCACCTCTATTTTTTGATCCCCTGAAAGTAAATTTCGATGCTCTGCGCTGGACCTTTTCTAGATTACCTTGCTGCGATATTCTGTACGGGTCCCAACATACCGCGCCATATTCTAATACGGGTCGGACTAGTGACATATAAGCTAATTCTTTACCTCTCACTGTACTCTTCTTTAGGATCCGCATGACGAAATGTAGAGATCTCCAGGCTTTTCCCACAACGAAATTTACTTGATTTTCCCAGCTCAATTTACTATCTAATTGAATTCCTAAATATTTGCAAGATGTGACTGTAGGTATGACTTTGTTGTTCAATTTGTACACAGTTTCACCATAACTTCGACCCCTACCAAACGTGATGGCTTTACTTTTGGAACTATTTATTTCCATGCCATTTGTTTTTGCCCAGGAGTGTAATTTGTCTGTGTCTCGCTGCAAAATATACACGTCCTCCTCTGATTTGATAACCCGATAGATGATACAGTCATCAGCAAAGAGTCTTACGTTTGAAGCTAAATTTTTTGGCAAGTCATTCACGAAGGCGAGAAACATGAGAGGCCCAATGACACTTCCTTGTGGAATCCCTGACGTAACACTTACGGAGGTTGATAGATATCTTCCGATTCGAACCTGCTGTTTCCTATCACGTAATAGTTCATTTATCCAAGCCACCACCCTAGTGTCTATACCCGAATCTATTAATTTATTTACAAGACGATCGTGAGGAACAACAATTAAGCTTATCTCTCGCAAATACACGCAGTTTTCATTTAAGTGATGACCACATGCAGCTCAAATCTATTTAAAATCCTCGGCCCATGTATGACTTGTCGGAAGACCACATGTTTAATCGCATGCGCGCGACATCCCAAGGAATTTTGCCACATGTTTCGCAGTCTCGAGACCTTCAAATCGTGAGCGATACTCTCTTGAGCCCAGATACTTCAGAATGTTCGGGCATGAGACAGAACTCGGAACCAGTTCACGTGAGAGCGAGTGTTCGGACTGAATCAGCGCTTCTGCCAACAACGATTCGTTCTTCGCTCTGTTTGCAGAGCGCAGCCCGTTGTCCTCTGCTGGAGCCCTTGTGCTGCTTGTCGCTTGATATCGCGAACCGGAGGTGGTGGGATGGGAAGAACAGTGGAAGCAACTTAAGATTTAGTAGTACCAAAACTCTTCAGAAATAATATTTCCATGTAAAATAGAAATAATTTTGGATACAACATGCAAATATTGCATCTTAAAATAATCAATATCAAATTTCAAAAAAGTTTCAAATCAAACTGTACATGGCGTAACCTCGTATGAACATGTATTATCCTATTTATCTTCTTGATGAATATTGATGAATATTTCTAACTCTGAAGAAAAATTATACATTATTTTGAGAGATGCGTTTTGTTTACTTACAAATTATTAAAATAAGATAACGTTGAAAGAATACGTTATTGTTCATAAGCAGTGATTTTTCATATTAAATTGGTTTTTAGAAAAACTAATCGGGAAGAAGTGTAATCTTGTTTTCTCAGCGGGGATGGGTGTCAAAAAATCATCTGAATATCGATTCAAGAAAAATTTATATGGAATCGATCGATCCCTATTCAAGATTTAATCAGTGAACCCACTTCAGAGAGTGTTGGCCCATCGACTTTGTTTAACTAGGCCGTTCTTAGTTTCTATCATAATTTTGTTTGAAAATATTTGCTTTCCGGACAACTGTACATTGACTCCTGAACCAGACGTTTCAGTGAATCTGCACACAAACACTTACCGCTACAAGGCGCCTATTCTCTTAATGCAAAGTGTGGAATGTTGTCGGATGTTTATGCGGCTGCTTGAGCTTATAGATAAATAGGCAATAATTTCACGCGGCGAATAGTTTAACCTCATAGCAACGCTAGTATCCCACATGATTTGCTGTTTTGTAAAAATTCGTAAAATAAAATGAATTTTATCTGCACTAAAGTCTTCGACATTCAGAATTTCTAGAAACGTTTCCAGATTCGGCCAGAAATAATGTCGATCGTAATCAAATATGTCAGTATTAAACCTTAAATCAAATATGTTAATACTTAATTACAGTTTACAGTTAATTTTAACAAATGTAAATTAAAACAGGAAAATATGTTTTAAAATTAGAAGCCAGTTATATCTCTAACCGGAATGATTGTCTTCAATATGTTACGCTATCTCACATGTTATAGAGAATTAAAATCACTCATTCCACGCAAATTTATTTTTGTTCTTCACATATTTGCATTTTACACTTATTCAACAATTTTACGACTATCGCACGTTTATTTGCTTGTTTCATCAAGTGTCAATTAAATGTTTGAAAAGTAAAATTACAAGAATATATAAACAAAAAATCTGGATAACACGTCCAAATCATATGTGACAGAAAGAATTGCATGATACAAAACATTTTTTAAATTTTAAATTAGATTACTTTTTTACGCGTAGCTTCCATCAACTAGGTAAGCATTTCGTAATGGCACGTCTTGGTCACTTTCTTCTTGCATTGTCCTACTTCTTACAGTCTTCATTTTTCACGTTTCTTTAATATTTGTTTATTTATTCTTGTAATTTTACCTTTTAGGTATTTAATTGAAACCTGATTAAACAAGCAAATCAGACGTGTGTAGCATGAACCAGCGTTGAATTATGTATCAAAAGGATCAGATGAACGCGAGATATTTCAAAAATATTTGGTGTTAGCAAAAATGTAATTCTTTGATTTCGAGGATAAATAAATTAATATTTTAAAAATCTTTTGTTAAATATCCAATTAAAAGGTATTATTATCTCTGGTAAAAATATTGTTAATTGAAATCAAGAGTACCTACGAAAGTACTCTTTTCATTTGAAGATTGTCTCGTCACTTTAACACATTAATTTGAATAGATTTTATCTTTTCATCTTGAGAGTATCTTTTAACGGACGGCAGGATCATCAAAGACCGTTATATTGAAACTCAATTCACCAGACAATAAAATAACCATTTCGAGAAGTAGTAGAGCTCCATTTATAACCACAAGAAATTATTCAGACGATCGTAAGGATATCCTTACTCTTTTCAGCAGCTGACTCATTTGTGGTCAACGTCCTGCGTACACTGCAGTTCCCAGAAATTTCAGTTGGCTTATGGATGCGTGCATCGTCTAAGCAATGAGATACAGGAGGAACATCTTTCAAAGCTGCACTTGGACTTGTTTGCATGGCGTCAGAGCCCACTTTTCTTCTCTCTTCCAAATGTGTACTCTGTTTTTTCCCTATACTATTAGCTACTGGAGAGTGGCAAGCAAAAACATCTTCGTTAGTGCGTTTGAGTCCCTTGTCTTGTTCCTCGAATATGACCTCTGTTTTTCTTCTTTGCCAAATGTTTTGATATTAGTTCCGAATGTTATAAAGTAAAGTACGTAATGTAAATGTGGTAAATAAGTAAAGTAAGGAGTGTGATCATGGAATGTGATCAAGTATAGTAAGGTAAAATTTCAAGTAAGATATTTTCTGATGCATAACTGTTTCTATAAAATTAGAGACCATACAGAGCATCAAAAAGAAAAATAATATTAATTTTAACATTGATATTTGATGCATTATTTACTATTATGACTGTATATAACCTACAGCAAATATTGTATCTCAGTTTCTGGGTCAAAGACCCAGAAACTCGATCTCGATCAGGTTTTTGTCCAGTTTCCCTGATCTTTTGAGTAAATGGTGAGATGGCCCCTCGTTTTGCTTCTCGACATACATTTAACTTCATTACCTGTGTACTTACGTCTTCTAGAATTTAGTGGATAATATAGTTATTCAAATTATCGTTATGTTGTCGCGGCAGGTAGTATTATGCCTTCACGAAGGACATGATGAGGGATAAGAGCCCAAATCTATAGCTGATTTACCCTTGAAAGTAAATTTTATTACATCTCATATATTTTATTAACAATCCTTGCCAAAAAACGCTCATTTCTTTCTGTATTCAAAATTCAACCACTATGTGGCTTAGGGTTAGTTGTCACATAATTATGAAAATGTGCACGGAATTTGCTTCTCCCCGTAGAACATCACACACAGTTTTTAACTGTTTTAAAATGAATAATAATAATAAAATAAATAAAAAATCATTGAAGTTTTTTAGTGAAAAAAGAATCATACACTTTGACGTAGATGCATATACTGTAGTTATATGTATATAATGACGTTTCGCATGTTCCCGTCATAATGTGAGAAGATTGTGACGTCCATGGCGAGTTTTTCATAACATGATCTAGTTGATGAAGTGAGAAAGAGATGGCGCTGCTCTTCGGACAATCGATTACGGAAGTCGAGGGCAAGAGCTAGGGCGATCCGAACGAAGAAGTTATTTGGCCGCAGATTTTTTAGAGCGACAGGCGTGTTACCTGGATTAGGTAAAGTTCGTGATGTAACTTGTGGGGACACGTTGGCGGAAGATTTCACCAAACATCGTTGTTTGTGAGTGTTTAAGGAACTATAATTAGGGTAATATTTATTGTTAACATTTATATTAAAACACAATTTGATATATTCTGAAATATTATACCTGGAGCTGTTACGTCTTCCGGGCATTTCAGCATTCGTGCTAGGAGTTTGAACAGAAATTGAAGTAGTCTCAACTCTAACTGATAGACAATTTTCGGTTTGCAAGATCATTCTAGTTACTTTCTTTTTATATTCCACCGAATCTTCCAGGCATCCTTCAGCTACCTTTGAGCTTTTCCACTATGTCTTTATTTATCCTTTGGGATGTGAATTAATTTCATTTGATTTGGCGTTGTTATTTTTTTGTTGTTGTTGTACAGGAATAGGAGTATATTCTATAATATTTGCTGGTTGATCTTCTAACTCTAATTATGCTTTATTAGGTGGACTTCGTGCTGTAGCTCAAACGATTTCTTATGAAGTGAGAATTGCGTTGATTTTATTGGGATATATTGTATCTGTTAAAGTAGCTCCAGCGTCTGCTAATATCGTAGCGGAAGATTGCCTAAAACAATATTCAGTGTACTGTGACAGTACTGACAACTTCAGAGGCGATAATGTAGAAAAACGTCTGCATCTATACGACAAAACCACATGGTATACACGATATCTCTTTAAAAGTTCAACCTAAAATTGGGAGTATACGAAAAATAGTTGTATGCACCTGTGTATTGGACTCGGTTAGTTTATCAACCTCAGCTCGGCATCGGTTGGTAAACACCTGATCCAAAATCATTCATTTTTCGACCTTCATACATAAATAAAGGGTAAAGAGGATCCTCATATTAGGAAATAAAACAGTGGTTAAAAATAAATTTCAAACAAGGTAACGTGTATAGAAGATTGTGAAAGTCAGATATAAATGATATATTTATCTGGTTGAGGGGCAAGTTATTTCTTTTATTTTTATTTCATTAAATTGTTAATTTGTTACCTGACGCGTCTTGTTTTGATTAGAGTGAACCAACCACGGAAAAGATCCCTGCTCTTAGTCCCTCCATTAATTTGTTTTTATTTAGGAGTATCCCACTGAATATCTAACAAGTACGTCACAATATAATTTAAGTACCGTTTTGTAAAAGCCGAACAAAATGATTTCCTACATACCTTATATGGAGAAAGGGAGCCATATAAATTGAGATCAATAGAAGTTAAACAACACTTCCATGACGTTATGAGTATCTATTATTTCATGTCTAGAGATATGTAGTTAAAAAATAGTATTACGATTCAATAAAAAAATATCATATTTTTTATAAGTACACTGATGATCTGCTTCATGTTGCTGACTACCTCCTCAGACATACATAATATATTTTGTATACATTTTGAGAGTCAAAAGAGCGTTATTTAGAGTTCGAATTTTGCAGTTAAAACCACCGAAGTTTTCCTAAGTGATTCTCAGGCTTTGAATATCCCTGCATCAATCTCCTGATTCTATAATTTCAGGGTTCATAGATAATGAAATGCGCCTTATCTTATACATTTCGTTTAGTTCCTGGATGAAGACAATAGTTTCGTGATGCCCATCATTGAACGGCGGCCGAGAAAGTTCGAGATGATTGTGTAAACGGACCGTTTTTCGCTTCTACGTGCCGCATCGAACGGTGCCCCCTTCATCTCTTTCGACACAACTATTCCAACAGTGGCAGAACGGTGGCGGTAATTTCCCAGATTGAACGATTTTTCCCTTCCGGGTGCGGCTGCTCCGCGTAGAAAAAGAGCAGGAATCCGCCGCCTCCCGAGCGACTGTGGGAACCTCCTGGCCAAATTGGCCCGCACCGTTCGGGGGTAATGGGCGGCTGGCGGCCGCGTCACGAAGGTTGCCGAGAATCCGAGACCCTCTTCGCCCCCACCTACAATATAATAATAATAATAATAATAATAATAATAATAATAATAATAATAATAATAATATACCCACTCGTGATGTCGGCGGAAGGCCTGGTCTATAAAAACTTCCTTAAAAACTTAACAGAACTTAAACTACCCAAAAACGTTCTGAACATGGGACAGCGGGCAGTTTTGTTGCAAACAGCCCATATCGTAAGAAAATTTTTATATTAAGTCCAGATATAAGATAAAGTTCTTCTTCTGTGACCGAACCTGTCCCCAAAACAACTCAGGGAAGGTGAGCATTTTTACCAGCAAAAATAGCTGAGAAAACGTATAATGATGATAATAATAAATTAATATTAATAAATTAATAATAATAAATTAATAATAATAATAATAAATTAATAATAATAAATTATTAATAATAATAATAATAATAATAACAACAACAACACTTTTTCGATGATGTGTGATGAATATTTTATTATAGTGTAATGAACCGTCCTCCTCATATCTATAAAACAACTATAATCACTCCTCGTTAGGCGCACCAAAATATGTAATGAACCATTACCTGCTCTAGATCAACTATAATCTTTATAATCGCCCGGCGTTATAGCGCCAAAATAATAACCAAAACCCGCTCTTATCAATTGCCCTGGTTATACTCAGCTTCCACCTCCAAGGTTGCCCGTCGACTAGCTGCCCCCCAGAACTTCCGATATTTTCTTACTTACACATAAAATCTGGGCGTGAGGTTGTGGCTGACCTGTACAGGATCTAACAACTATTCGGGCACGTGGGCGTAGGTCATTAACTAGCTACATGTAACAATTAAACTACGTTCGTTTAATTTAATGTCGAACCAAGTGATGTTCGCCATTTATTTTCTGTAATCCCTGTGCTAGTCGTTATTCCAGTTGACATATATATATATATATATATATATATATATATATATATATATATATATAAATACAAACTGGGGTCGTTGCTCTCCCATGACTCACGTAATACACTTAACGACAAACAAAATAAACACATAAACACATGAACGATATAATACCCTTAAATTACATGACACAAAATCCAAAATATTTCCATTCATACTGACAATTATAAATAAACTCATTCACACCCGAATGCGCATTCTGCCTGTATACCTATTGAATCTATTTTACGTTAAGACAGAACTTGATCTTGTACAGAAGCTAATTTTAATCTTTCTTCTCCTTCAAAATGTGAATTTCATAACAAAAAAAACAACAACAAAGTTTCATAACTTCCCTTTTGCAGAAAACGCTGTAATCCGCAGCAAACCATTGCTGCGCGCCGTCCTCGATGTATATTACGCAGCATCCTCCAAATCCATTCTCCCGCAGCATTTCTCCATCCCCACACATTACCAAAATTTTTTTGAGCTCGCTAATATCTTCTTAGCATGTCCTTTCATTCCCCTATCATCCTATTTCCATTACGCAACTAACAACGCAATTATCTGTCTATCGCGTGCTACATTTCCTCCAAAATGTCCTATTGTTGAATATACTGCGACACATAAAATATTTCCGCGTTACGCATTGTTATTTCGAACATCATTGCCTAAACTCACTATATCCATTCATGTTCACCGTGTTTCTCGCACAATTGCACACTAAATTTTTTATCTTTTTCCGGAGCATTCTTCCCCACGTCTGACTTCGAGCTTGCTACGCATCATCTTTTTTTCATTGTTGCCTTGTGTCTTCAACTTTTTTTTCTGGAACATTTACCGATCGCTTACGTGTCTTTATCAAAAATATCATACCATTTTACTTAATTCTGTCCTTTCCAGGCTATTTCTCTTTATTACTACTTTTAATTATCAATTTATATCTTATTACTATTTCTTATACGATCTCCTCATGTTTATTAACGCCAAAATTGCTTTATTTCCGTCGCTCGCGACGCATCATTGTTCTCTCGTAAAATTTCCAAATATACAATTTCAATTGGCATCTCTACTGCAGCTCCTCGATATTTTTCAGAGTTGCGAGTAATGTCATAATTTTCCGCGTGATTTTCTTTGTTAATCCCGAAAGTTTCATTTCAATCGCTTTACGCGTTCTCTTAATTTTTAGGAAAAACCGCTTCTTTACATTACCTTTCTTATGATAACAATGGCTGTAAAAATCTCTAGTTATATTGTCTAAAGTGTACTTTCAAAATCACTCATGTCTTTTAAACCCCCGATGCGATTCGCTTCGAATAACTTTTGAAATGTTCCTCTAAATGAATGCTATTGATTTGTACTGTCCAAATCGGGATTTTGTCGCGTCTTCTTTAATTTATAAAAAAATTATTAGTGCGCGACACCGCTTTCTTCTGTTTTTCCATCTCCTACTCATGCCATTCCTTGTTATGTTTGTTCTTTGCATCTAAATTGTTCGTGGGGATCTTAGATTGTTACAATAGAAAAAGTAATTTTCCTTTGTACAGGAGTAAAATAAATCCATTTTTTCTGTCTCAGGAACCCTCAAACCGTGCTTTTCCCTCGAAGAATTGGTACTTTTCCTTGCAGCTCTCTTCACAACATACCGTTTGAAAGAGTTTTGGGTGTGATTGCTATACAAAATCTGAATTACTTAATATAATTTAGTATTGAGGACTAAGACTAATTAAAAATTTAAACATGAATATAACAAGAATGTGTGTATACGCCAATGGGAGAACGAGACATAAGAGGGGGAAGCTAGAGTGGTAGTTTTATACTTGTAGTATAGGAAAAAGGTAATTCTCAGTTTTTAATATCTACAATCTACGGAGTATCAAAAAATGTTCTATCCCCAAATTCTGTTGGTGAATGCTTAGCAAAATCGGTGCTTTCCCTTAATCATTTTATAACTTAACTTTCTTTTGTGACATAGTAGATAACGAGAAAGTAAAACACTGTGTTTGTTATGAAATATCACTTAAACATTCGATTTCTAGTGTGTTCTAAAACTCGACAAACGGTCAATTTTGTTCTGAGCCTCTTGACTGAACTATAGACTGAAGAGCTCCCTCGACTTCTAGAAGCAACTAGAGAGCTTCCTTCAAGTAGAGAGCCCTCATCCCTGACGGCCCTCGACTGCGAGACTGTATTTCTGCGAGTGCCTCCGAGCTACTTTGTCTGCCACGCAGAGGTCACTTACAGACCACTACCTCCTCCAGCTGCTCGGCCAGTTGTTCAGAGCTCGTCCTCACATTGTGAACGGCGAGAATTACGACTGTGCTAATGTATTTTAACGTCTTGTGTGTAATGGCCTTTGCTCTCCTTTAATGGCATTTACTCTTCCTACTATAATATTCAGTGCTATATTTAGACATTACTCCAATTATTGGCAAGTTTCTTACCATCTAAAAGGCGCTGTTGTCCTTAATTTTTTTGCGTGCTTTAACATTAAATTATTAAAAAATATTAATACCTATGTTATGATGCATGCGAATAAAGAGCATTGCTTTTAAAAAGTTCTTAAAGTGCTAATATTGACATTTTCAGGACATCTGAGAAACTGAATCGTGAAATAAATTAATTTAGAGGTCAGCGTTCATAATTATTTGAAATTGGTACGCGTATAGCAAGATGATAATAATTTTAATGTATGACAATTCATAAATATTTCCTTGTGTTTATGAAAGATCAGATATGACTGCACGGTCCTTATTACAATAGCGCTATGAAATCTTCTGTGTAGATCAGCCACTTTACCTTTCTAAACTAGTCTGTTTTCATGCATCTATTATCTCTCATTTCTCTTCTTTTCAGATTCATACAGTTTGTTGCGGTTCTTCTCATTTTAGAAGTTCGTCTATTCGATGAACGACACACCGAGTCTAAATCCACCATAAACGGTAAGCATATGAATATTTGATTCATTATTTCTCCACTTCATCATTTAATTATTTTACAGATTACACTTAACATTATTGTAACTTCGATATGTGCTGGAAACTACAATTTTCAGCCAATTGAAGAGTGAAGCCAAGTAATTTCGTAGTATAAATTAGCTTCTTTATGTGTATTCACATTTCCATAATGTGGAAAAATAAGTTTTTACCTTCTCGCATACTATTTACGTATAATAAAGGAAGTATTGTAATGCTGCGACTTAAAACAGTATTTTTTGATAGAGAACCGCATTTTTTTGTGTCTTGATGCAGAAAAGATAGATAAATCTCTTTCCTACATGTAGAAAATTACTTCTTGTAACAGGTAGTATAATGCAAATCCAGGTTTTGTTGGTCCTTGATACCAAAGAATTAGTTTACGACAAAACGTCCGTCCATCCGTCCGTTTGTTTGTCGATCCGTCCGTCTGTCTGTGAATAATACTAGGGAGTACACCATGAGCAGGATTTTCACCAAAATCTATATTCCCCCATCGATTTGCTAGATGTCGTAGCTCTTCAATTGATGATAGAGACTTTTTAGTTAATGAAATATGTTCTTCCAAATTACATCTTTATGTATGGTCATGTACCCTCTCCCTCAGAAAAAATGTCGTTCAAAATTCTATCTTCCACACCGCGCCGACAAACTTGGACACCCCTCGGCCTGGGGGAGGGCAGGGGGAGGGACGCGTTGACCAATCGCTAGCAGGTAGAACCACAGTTGTCTGTGATTGGTGCAACATCCCAAGAGGCAGAAAGAACGCTGTCTCAGGGGGAGGGGGCTAGTTCGTTTACGTACGAGACGGAAATATCGTCATATTTCCCTGCCGAAGGAGGTAGTTTGCCTGCGCGTACGCCACGACGAAAAAAATATTTCTAAGCGGGGTTTTCCGTCCAGAATGATTGTCTATAGACCAGTAAATATTTATCATTTTAGCAAAAATTATTATAACTTTTAGTAATCGATTTGTAACTCCTGACAAACTGCTATTTTGAGATATTCATTTCAGGCACAATTTGCGGAGCCTTCCCGGCCGTTCTAACGCATATTTCGAATTTGTTTATAAAATTATAAATTGTTGCAAAATTGTTAATTCGCTGTTTTTGGTTCTGGGACATCGGGAGACTCTCCCCACTTTAGATTTGCAAAATTTGGAAATTGTTTATAAATTTGCAATTGTTGCAAATTTTTTATTGTCTAATCTGAATGGCGTTTAAATGTGATGCAAAATTCCGGAATCCGTTCGGTGCTATTATATCTCGTTCTCGAGATATATGTAATTGTTTATAAGAAATTAACATCTTAGTAGACCCCATTTGTTTGCGCTTAATTCATTCGCGCTATCAGAATAGCGTGGGATGGGCATACTGAAAAAACAGTTCTCCAATGCCGCGCTTTTGCCTGCCACATACGTTTAAAATGCACTTGCTTGTAAACAAATTCTGTGGCCAATTTAATTATACTAAATTCGTATTTTTACGGCGAGTATGAGCATAACTTTTATTTGGTTTTTATATTCTCTTTTAAGTCCTACAATTTGCAAGTCGATATATTTATCAAATAGGAAAGAAATTGATTATAAAAAAATATTTTTCAAGGTGCATTACGCCCAAACAATTGTTTCTGTTTTTCTATCAAAGGGGTGTTGAGCAACCGAATAACTGTATTATTAATTTTTTTAAGTCCCCTGTTAACACCGAGAGTCAGAAACTATTTGTTCCTCTTGTTTAACCATTACCATTAAAAATAGGGAAACATATTGCTTAGCTGTTTGCTATAAACTGCACTGGATTGGATGAAGGTAGTGTTAAGGTTTTCAAATACAGAAATATTCAATTTTGGGTTTTGAAAGATCACATGAGTAGAATCACACATCACAATATTTACACAAGTATAGAAATTTCTAAATAAACGTATATAAACTTTAAGTTAATATTTTCAATCCAATTTATCATTCCTTTCTAAAACTGTTAATTTGATGATTTCATTGTATAATATTCAAATCAGAGCTTTATGTGCTAAATCTACGCATTGTTAATACATATTTTAAACAACATTAATATATTTAATATACATTTAAAAGGTTTTTAGATTGGCGAACGTTTCAATGAAATTTCATTAATTCCTAAATGCTTGAAAATAAATACTTGTAAAATTAAATAATTGTAGCGTGTAAAAATATAACAAAATCACGTATTTGGTAAAACGAGTTGATATTACTAAAAGAAAGCAAAACACATGTTATAACAATTCAAAGAGATTTAGCGTTTGTTTACAGTTTAGTAAATATCAATGCACTAGCATTTCCCAGTGAAAATACATAGAACGAACTTGGTGGTCAAGTGATATGACCTTCCCAACACAGACTACATTTCAGTATCGTCAGAGCTGGAAGGTGGTTTGTTGGCCGCCATTCTACGAGTCTATCAAAACCTTGAATTTTGCACGACCATCTGTACAGCGAGAACGTAGCGGTTTATTAAACGGAAACGGGCCACTCGAGGTATCTAATGTGCACTCTTTGAAAACGTTTAACCATTATAAACTATCCCTAAGAAAAATATCAAATAAACAATGTTAAAGGTCACCAGCTTAACATTGCCTCAACTATTTGAATGTTTTCAACATCCCCAAAACCAACAGAAAACCCATGTTTTTACATGTTATTATAAAACCAATTCAATAAATATAAGCATTTATTCACGTTATTATTTTTAAAACACTCAAATATCTACGATGTTTTTTGATTCATGTCTTCCTCGAAGATCTGAGATTAAAAAACTGATAAGCAGAGAAAATTAAAGTAATTTTGAGTGATTGATGAAGTTGAATGATCAAATGAAAAACAGTGTTTCTTGCTTCATATAATGCTATCGTGTTTAACAGACATGTAATTACATGTGATACCTATATTTAAACATCCAAACTAATGAAAACTTTCAAAATTAAAATCATCAATAAAACGTTGATTCATCAGCAAGGATTATATCATTAAATACTTTTTTGAGATTCATGTGCTCCTGTGTGAATAACGTAGTAAACGTAATTCGTATGATCCAGTTTCTCAGAATAATACAAAACCAGCTAGACACATACACTAAACATAATAGTTGTCAAATAGTTATTTACGACATGAGTATCATAAGATATCTTATTAAAATACGAAATTGGAGAATTATCAAACAAGACTCTTTAGACGAAATTGTTAACTAATTGAATATTGTAATATGTTACCATTTGAATATCATAGAAAGTATAACGCAATTTGTCAAAACTCATGTGAACTATACTTTTTCTTTAAATTTTACTCCTTATCCTGCGAAAGATGTGTGACAGTACTTATGTTAACAGTTCTACTGCCATGGGTTTAATTAATTAGTTTTCAGTACGCAAATTATTGTTTTTGGTTTTAAAGAAGCATGGATATACAGAGTATCGGGGAAGGAAACGTCGAAAGTTTGAAAAAAGCTGTTTAAACAATTTTAATCATACTTTGTCTAATAAACTACATAGATATTTTGAATGGCTGAGCTGCAATAAAAACGCAAATTTTGGTTTGAAAATATGATTTCTACGCAAAACTTTGCATTCTAGAATCATGTAAACACCCCAGAAACATGTAACATGTTTATTATTAACAATATAGTTTTTTGTACTTTTGAGATAATACTGTTGGAAAAAAAATTTAAAAAACAGTAGCCCTCCAAAGAATAAGGAAGCGGTTAGACCCAATAGCAGCAATCATTACTAGTGAAGAGTGGATCATTACTAGGAAAGAGTGGAGTGTTTAATTTACATTAATTTAATATCTCTTTTTAAAAAGAGATTTCATAAAACAAAAATCTCTAGCGTTAATATTTGTTTTCGACAATGTTAATAGGTATTTGTTTGCAATTTTCGAAAATTCAGATCGTTCGCCCAAAATTGAACGTACGCCACCTTTAAACATCTTGTGCTTCGAGGAATAGATTTACAGAAAAATTGGAGCTCTTTTTGAGGAAATTATGTAAATATGATGGGGTTTGGTGTAAAGTACCTTCAAAATCAAAAGATTCGTTTCAAATTCGAAGATTCGTAATATTAGCCAGATCGTTCAAGGAATATCCATTTTGGTGAAAATCGTGTTTACTTTAGGCTCTAGAATTACTCACACGAAGACGGATTCACAAAGAGGTTTTTTGGAAAATCACTTTTTCGGGTTCAAAAAACAAGCGTTTTGACAGCCTTGTGTATAGAAAATAAAAGAACAATACCAACAATCCACTTTTTTCGAACTAGCTACTTACAAAACGTGTTTTCTGTGAAAATTTCGACACTTCCTCCTACAGCATTACGTAACTCTCTTTACACGTGGAGGTAAAAATATTCCAGCGTTACTGGGATTTGAACTCGGATCCCTGTAGTCCGTAGGTCTGGCTCGACCGCACTGTGCTATCACAGATATTTCTCAACACGCTGTCCAAGCACACTTATTACGAAAAGAATAGTTACGTGATATTCATTGCACTTAGATTTTTTATTAGAGGAATGTTCTACATGTTTAAAAGGTATCAAATTCGCAATAAGAATTTAAACGATTACAACCCACGCAACTACATAGCTCATTTTACTTGGAAATATTTTCAACCAGAAGCCGTGGTTTTTAGAACCCTCTGTGGAAGTCGTTGCCGGTCTTATCTTTCGGCGACTGTGGCCAAGGTTGAATTACGTCACAGATGAAAGTTGCGATAACGCTAGAGCTCAACACGGGCGCTTGCAGACGTTCTGAAGCCAGAATCGCAATAGGGGCATATTTATACGTGATTCTTAAAGACATTAACACACTAAAATAAGTAGTGGCGCCTCAAAACACATGCTTTATGTGATATTTATAATGGATACGAATGATTATAACTATACAATTAACCGCAAAATTGTTTCTACCCGCAAAAATTATTCGCCGTGGATGAGATTCGATCTTACGTGCCTAAGCTTCTCCAACAGTGCGCTTACCTGCTATACCACAGAAACTCTTATAACTTTTGTCTCTCACAAAGATGATTTTAAACTGTCATGTATCACAGATTTGACTAAAAAAGAACGTGCGGCGTTTAAATGCTTGTGTTAACTACAGACGGACAGACAGACGCCAACATGAGATCTACATCATTCTCTTAAACGTTCTTGAGATTATGGAAAAAAATTAATCAAAACCGATGACGCCCCTTTTGAGAAAATTTTGAAAATATCTCTCGGGCTTTATGTAAAGTACCTCCCAAAATTAAAATATCGGTTTCGAATTAATGGAACCGTGATATCAACAAGATCGATTGGGTATTATCAATTTTGGACCAAATCGGTTGAACAATTTAACCCCTAGCGTTGTTCGCAGACGAAAGACTGATAGACAAACGTTTTGCCGTCATTCAATTTTTCGGTAACAACGATCCACAAAACATGAATTCTGGCTACACAACGCGTTAAAGGATTTCCCCCTAAATTTAGCAAATAAATTTATTCACTTTTTCGTTACCAGGATGGGACGGTTTTTAAGCCGAAAATTCGCCGTATTCTGGTGCACGATTACAATACCTTTTCTTCTTACGACAGTAAGTGCGAGAAAGTAAAAAATCAATAAAAACATTTAATCCTTTTTTCCACCCCCCTTTTCCGTCTTTTTAAAGGCCTAATAAAATAGCCTGTCCAACATAAAATGTATAAACCCCTATGTTATTTTTCCTAGTTTACCAATCCCCGTCTCAGTACAGGGGAGTGGAGGCAAAACTAGGAGAAGAAAAATCCCACACCACTAACACCCGGCTGTAGAGTCCCAACTGGGACAGGCAGCTGAAGAGAGCATCAACCTCAGAAGCGTGTGTTCAGCTGACTGTCCCAGTTGGGACTCTAAATTTTAAAATGGCATGAACTTTTCTGGTTAAATTTTATTGCCGGATAGCGTAATGGACGCTATAAGACGATGGTGGAGATGATTTTCGTTCATATACTGAATTTTTCCAAAAATGCATGAAAACAATTTTTTTCGCCGTTTTCCTACAAGTTAAGTATTGAAGATAGTTTGTTTCCTTAATGAAATGTGTTCATCAAAATGAGATCTTCAAATGTTCCTTTCAAATAATCACTCCTTTAATAAAGATCACGTACAATTGTTTAAAAATATAAGTACTTTAGATAATTTTACAATTTTTGAAATAGCAAATTTGAATTTCCCCCGCTTCGTTTGACGAGCTGTCATTCGGAATTTCTTTTGAATTCTGATGATTGTCGGGACGGACAAGGCGCTATTACGACGCTGTATTTTTCATTTAATGTCAAAACAGTTAAAAATTGTGTGTAATGTACTGTAGGGAGAAATGTATTCTGTGAACGTTTTCTTAAATTTTGGTATCCCCTTGCCCTAACTCATATACAAGACAAATTCTGAGTACACAAAAAACGCGTTTATTCTTCAAATCGCACGAGCGTTTGCTCTTCGAGTTGCATTGATTTAATTGAAATTATCTCAATGAGGTTTTCTCTCTTAATAATAGTATTTAAATATAACATGAAAGAAAAACAGAAAATACCGGAATT